>BGPR01000784.1:7501-26223 GCA_013235015.1 Araneus ventricosus
TACAAAACGATCGATATACACTTCAGTATAAGAGCAGTAATGTAACAAAAATGACGGATTAAATTCTTTTGGACGATGACGGATAACAGAAACTAGCGGTTAAACGAGTGGCGGATAATTGATGTGTTACTGTACTAGATAGCGACGGTTAGTGCATTCTGTCTTTAATACCAAGTATTTTGTCAGTGACGGACTGACGGTTATGGATAACTTTTACATCTATGCTGCTTTTCGCAGATTTGGAATTCCTCTGTCAATAAGCCAATTTATTCCAAAAGCTTACCACTGTCTTTAATGTGCAAACAACCGACTTATTGAACTTCCCTGGAGACCTTTTCGATTCCATCTCGTATGCATCAAGAATCCATTGCTTATAGCTTTAACGATACGATGACAATTCACCATTAACCCAGTGGATGGAACTGTCTCACGTAAATAACTCATCTGGTATTTAAATGGAAAATCTACAAGATCTGATAAGATACGACGCAAGCAATTACTTTGCCACAGCCTATTATTATCCTCTTATCATCTGAGCGGATTTGCCCTGCCACCTCGAGGTTCGATTTTTTTCCTTTCTTTTTTTATTTAATGAGACTTAAAAACCTTATTCTTTCCGCTCCGTAAATCAAAACATGTGTTGCCAAAGCCTGAACAAAAATAATTTAAGGACAGCAGATAAATTTAGTGATATGATAATTAGTTCCGATTCCCATAAATGATTCGTGAGCATTTGTTTTTCCCATGGAAAAAAAAGAGACGATTTTTTTTCTGATCAAGAATGGATATTCACTTAATGGAAATGCGAATGTTTCTTAAAGAAAGTGGAATCGCTCTTTTTTAAAGTTTTAGTTCGTAAAATTCGTGTAAACTAAAATTTAACTAATTGTCGCAGATTTTTAAATACCCTTGATGATTTGCCCGGGATAAAAATATTTTCATGTTGTAGTCGCTCTTGCAACGTTAACCGTAACTGCCAGCAGAGGCAGCCCCTCTGAAGCTTTGAACTGCAGTCGAGACCATGCGATGCGTCTAAAGGCGGCAATTCCATTCCGTTCGTCCCAAGACTGCTGGTCTTCTCGTACACGAAGTTGTACAAAGAGAAACTATTGCAATCGTCCAAAAATTTGAACTCGAGATTTTGATGAATCTCCGCGTTTTAGACCTCCCCGAGTCCGAAAAACACAATTTTGGAATTATGTCTGTCTGGGAACACGATAACTCGAAAACTATTAGAGCTAAAGGAATGAAATTTGGTTTGTGATCTTTAAGCATAATTTTTAGGTTGTTATCAAATTATGGACAAAATCAGTCTACGAGAAGTCTGTCTGTCTGTCCGCGTTCATGTGAACACTATAACTCAAAAACTTGAATGGCTAGATGGATAAAATTTGGCACACAGTATTATCATCAGGAATGTAGATCCTTATCAAATTTTGGACCAAATCCGTCAAAGGGTTGACCGTCTGTGGGTCTGTATAATCGCATACTTGTGAACATTATAACTCCTTAACACAAGTAATAGAAAAATATAAATTTGAATTAAAAAGAAAAATAAACAAAAGAAACAGAAAAGTAAACAATAATAATAATGAAAACAATATACATTTTTGCGCTCAAACGCAGCAGCAGAAAGTAATTGCTTCAACAAAATTTTTTAATATAACACAACAAAAAATATAGTATAAAATAGCAAAGATTCTCTAATAACTGAAACACTTAACAAAAATTAGAAATTACTCAAAATGGAAAAGAACTAGAATGGCGCACTCATCGTAGACCTTAACACAAGGACTTATATAAATGAAATTCGGTATGTGGCCTTTTAATCTTAATTGTAGATTTGTATCCAACTTTTGTTTCAATCGGTTAAAAAAAAGGCGTTCAAATTGTTTATTCAATTCTCTTACTTAAGAAGTCGTCCACGAATGATGTCATGCTTGGAGGGAAGGGGTTCGTAAAATTGTGACAGTTTGTGACAAGGGGGCAGGGAGTAACAAGAAATGTGACATCACACATTTTGGTTAAAATAAAAACATTTAAAATCAGCAGATTAAATTTTGAAGTTATTTTGAAATTGCCTGAATTTGAGGGTATTTTTTAAAATCGGGGCTAAAACAAATTTCATGTGATTTTTTTTTCACTTATATTCCTTTCTTTTCGAAAAAGGCACTCAGGGTAGTTTCTGAGAATATGGTAGCAACAGAAAATTTTTCAAACATACAAACTCCCCCCTGTCACACCCTTGAAAACCAAACAAAAAAGATACGTCGACCCACCTGGAAGAGAGGTAGAACTGGTAGTGGCAGAAACAGGCTGATCTTAATGAGGCGTGTTTTTTTTTTTTTATTTAAGTGTGTTTAAGAATATTTTGTGTTTAGAAAGTAAAGCAAAATATATCAAATTCCATTTCAAATTCCAAAATATTACTGTTTTTAGTTTCACTTTTATATTAATATTTTATTAATATAAAAGTTTCTCTGCAAATGGCTCAAAACTCGAATATTGTATGCAATTGATGAGCTGCCATCTGATATTTATAAAATGGAGAGGTTTGACCCTGGTCAAACATCCTCTTGCAGCCATTTTATTAAAAATGCAAAAACGAACATATTAATAACTATTATTATTTCTAATTAAGCGGAGAGTCTTTCAAATCATTATTTAAGGTAGACTCATAAGACAAACTATTTTTTTACATTTAACATACAACTAGCACAGGTTCTTACAAATAAAAAACCAAAAATTTACTTTTCTAAGCAAAAAATATGAAACATGATCTCTGTTTATTAATGAAATACTCAATATTTTCTCGCAATATTAGCAATAAACGGTTGTCTAATTGCCATGTTTTAAACATAATAATAATAACAAAACTTATATTAAATACCTTTGATTAGAATATTTTCGCTTCGATGGCAATCATTTAAGTAGTTCCCATAGCTTATTTTCGTACAATACGAGAAATCAGTCTATAGCACTTTTCAGAAGATTATATTCCATTCCAGTTTAGAGTGTTCCTCTGTAACTGGTTAAATCTTTGATTCATCGCTTCATTTGATGACAAAAATAATGTTGGAATAGTTTTTGGTTTCAGAACTGTTATTATTATTTGCAGGGAAACCAAGCAATTCAGATTTTACATCACGAAGACAGTCGTGAAGTGCGAGAGATATTTGCGTCATTAAAGAGGGTTTTGCATCTACCAATCCAAATTTTCTTTACATCAGGATCTTTCGGGGAAACGAGTGATACGAAATGTGTTTGCATTTCGAAAAAAATCTAGATGATATTTTAAACACCTGACGATGATAATATAGAAAATAGCATCAAATCTTGTTTATTATTAAATGTTACAACAATATGCCACGGTTTTTTTTTGTTGGAGATTAAGAACAAACAGGTGTAGTGATTTTACGAATATGAAGAATTCTGTTTTAGCTCGGGGTGGGGGGTGCATATTCGCCACTGCTGAAAACACAAAACATAAGAATATTCCAGAATTTCATTTTCTAAAGTTCTTACGCAATTGAAACTGAAAATCGTGCGAGTCCGAAAGCCTATTTACGAAATAAGAAAATGGAAGAAGTAGATTAATATCAAGTCACTGGAAGATTTCTGCCCGTCTAAGGCGAACTTTTAGCTCGCCAACAATATTTCAGATCTGATTGTCACAGATTTACTAACGAAAGTTGAAGTAGGAAACCTCATGCACATTGGCAGACCGCTTAAGAAATTTAAGAAAAGCATGAAAAGCAAATATGATGAATCAATTGACATTAACTTTCGTTTTTTGAATAACTTTATTTTTAACTGTTACTTTCGTTTTGTACGAGTAAAAATAATGCAAAATCCATTAACAGAAAAAATGCATTGCCAAATACAAAATAAAAAAATGCTGAATTGATGAATGCAAATCTTTAAGTAAAGGGAGCTTTTCGATGTAAGAACGGTTAAGGAAAAAAATATTCGATGCAAAATATATAAATATTCAATTCCAAAATTAAGTGCTAAAAAGAAAGAACCTTTTCAACGAAAACGAAAGTAAAGATCTCCGAGAAGTGGAAAAATAAATTAATTTTAGTATAACTTCTATTTGATATTAACGGAGTTCCGCGTCGATGAATCAAGATAAAATAAAAAAAGAAAAAAACCCTGTCATAACTCCTATTTGATATTAAATCATAACAGAATCAAAATAGTATTCCATGTAGTATGCTAAAATAGTATGCTAATTTGTAGGAAGACCGTCTGAATCTCTTTGGCACGTAGCCAAACCAAACCACGTGACCTTCACCGCCATGTGTGTATAATCATTTTATAGATTGCGTAATTAAATCTCATCGTAAGTTAATGCGAAATTATTTCAATTCTGCTTTCATTTGTTTCGACCTTGAACTAATACCATTTTAAAAAATGGAACAAAATGCAAAGTCAAAAATCAAATCTACAAATTTTCTTACGTTCATTAGAGTCTTTTGACTCTTGATCTAGCCTAAGGACTTGGCGATATTGATAAAAACTTTTTGTGCTGGGGGGATACAGTAGAGGTACTCGAAAATAAAAAGATTAATCAAGAGGTGCGCTAGTGAAACCAGCAGGAGTGGTCTCCCCTAAACTTTCTCGTATACTTCCCCAAAAAGGTGCTGTTTCCCCTCCCCCGCGTGGATAAAAAGAATTCGAACCTACTATAACCCAGAATCCAATGACTATCAGAAGGTTTTTGATTGCAGATTATAGTGATTGTAAAATATTTAGGTGAAGAATCAAATTCAAAGAGATGCGTACCGATTGAAACGCATCTATTACAAACTGCTACGTTCAACTCTTGCGGCTCAAGGACAAAGTGACGTAATCCTTCCGCGTGCACAGAGATTGCTACCAGTACGCATGCGCATGGAGAATCGGATTTAAAAAAAATTGAATATGCAATTTGAACGCCTTTTTTTTAACCGATTGAAACGAAATTTGGGTACAGATCTATAATTAATGTTAGCAACCGTCATGCCAATTTTTATTTATCTAAGCCAAAGGGTTTACGAGATATAATTTTTACAAGTATGCGATTATACAGTCCGACAGACCACCAACCCTTCGACGGATTTGGTCCAAACTTTGATAAGGACCTATATCATGATGATAAAACTGTGTACCAAATTTTATACATCTAGCTATTCAAATTTTTGAGTTATAGTATTCACATGACCGCGGACAAACAGACAGACAGTCTTCCTGTTTACGGATTTTGTCCAAAATTTAAAAGAAACCTACAAATTATGTGTAAAGATCCCATACCAAATTTCACCACCGTAGCTCTGATAGTTTTCGAGTTATCGTGTTCACAGACAGACAGACATAATTCCAAAATTGTGTTTTTCGGACTGAGGGAGGTCTAAAACGTGGAGATTCGTCAAAATCTCGAGTTCGAATTTTTTGACTATTACAATACTTTCCCTTTGTATACTTCGTATACGAGAAAGTAAAAAGGTTGGGGACCGCCAGGTGTGGCGCCAGAGGGGGGGACCAGGGAGCCAGTTCCCTCCCCCCCCTGTCGGATTGCTGTGCCCCCGCCGTCGGGAAAAATTTGTATCCCTTCAGGGAAAATTTTTGTACGGGGTATTTAACTAGTTGATAAATAGAACTCTGGCGAAAATTTGAAACAATTTCATTACACTCATCCCCCCGTACAGCAAGTCGTGCCCATACAGTAGAGTATCTTGTACTCTAAGGTCGTGCCCCTCTGTCGGGGAGACCTGCCCCCCGTCGGGCAAACTCTAACGACTCTCCTGGGAACCGCTGTTGGGAAAATAAGAAGAAAATTCAAATTAGGCGAATTATCGCCTTATCCTAACGAATAATTTCTGTATTTAAAGTTTTTTGATAGCTGCAATTGCTTAGAAGTTATGAGTTGAAAAGTGACTTCCCCCCTCCCGCAACTTAAAATACCTTTCAACCTATGCATGTTACCCCTTGTTGGAATGCTTTCTTCATTTACAGTCTCTTCCACCCCCTCTCATTCTTGCAGATCTAATCATTATGAAAATAGAGGGAGAAATGTTCTTTTCGTTATATCTCCGGACTAACAGAATCTACCTTTGCCTTCCGGCTTGCCAACGGAGATTATTTATTTTTATTTTTGTAAAAGAAAAGAACTCCGATAGAAATGTTAGAACTACAAAAATCTGATTTCTATAGAAATCACACACATAATTAAAAACCATAAGCTGACATCCATGAGTTTAATCTGAATGTCGTTAAGTTAGTATACCAGCCATTTAGAAAATCTATATATTTTTGTTAATCTGAAATATTAAGGAATGAATATCATTCTTAGTTAGCTTTTCATTTTGTAGCTGGAATATTACACTGCATTTCGCTAAACTGAATTAATTTTGCATATGAAATTTTCTACAACCATAAAATTTCTATAAATGGTGTAATTGTTTAAATAAACTTCTTCAATTCCTTCCTCTAAAAGTGTAATTTAGAACTTTCAAATTCACTGCAAACACTTTACTACTGTTTCAAAGAAAATTCCATAAACCTCTTTACTAACAGCAGGAACCAGAATTCTGCTTATTTGCTATAAAAATATCATTCAGAAAACACAGCATTGTGGCTGTTTATTAATATTTTAAAAATGTTCCATTTTCAAAACATTTGTGTTGAGTTCTTCACATGCTAAGAATCACTATAATAAAATACGAAAAAAGATGCCCACGTACAGAAAAATAAATGTCTAGCATCGTGTAGAAACAAAAGAAAAAAATAATAATAATACAATTTTCAGTGCATTTCGGAAACTAAATTATCGTCTGACTGACACGGCGAGAAACACTTATCACGAAGCACAACAATGGCTTCCTTGATTGAGGTTTCAGTTTTTGTAGCAATGTATTGTTCGTTAGAAACTAGTCAGAAAGGAAACTGAATAACTATGAGCTTCCACAGGTGTATGACCTTTATAAGGGCAGACCAAACAGAACACTTTTATTATTTTTATTATTTTGATTTCCTCTGGCATTCTCAATTCATTTTACAGAATATCGTTTGCTCTTAAAAATAAAAATAGAAAGCCATCTGTGGCAACGGTACAGCGTAGTTCGCAGTCAAGTCGAATCAAGTTTTTCTATGCACAAATAGCATCTTCAGTTTTATTCTTTTGACATTAAAAATACGGAAATGACTTTGAGGTCCAGAAGCGATATATCCATATCTTATTTCGCAGAGCCGGTTAATTATTCATTCCCGTCTTATAGCGTTACATATTATTTGCATTTAAGCACAATGACATCGACCAGAATGAAAAATGACAGAATCGGAAGAACTTAATACCGTTTCCACGGCTAGATAATTACAAGATCAGAAATCGCTAATTACAACAATAAAAGTTATTAATTTAATCTTTTACTTCCTTATTCTATTGTAGTTTTTAGCGACAGATGTAAGGAGCGTCGTATGTTGTGTCTCAAATTTACTTTTTATTGAATAAACCTGTTATTTTGTTCACAGAGTCGCCAGTGGCTCCTCGGGAAATTGAATTTTATTGAGAAGTATTTTATTTATTTTTTTCGAAAGAAATTTTAACAAAATGGAATTTCTTTCAGCTGTTGACTAATTTTTTCATTGGTTTGAAAGTTAATAAAAACTTATTTTAGTGTTCTAAAAAACACTACTTGCACTGGACTTGGTTTGATCGACGTGACAGTGGCAGAGCTGCAGCTTTTGCCGCTCGGGGCGAACTTGCAACATTTCATTTACAAGAGTCGCAAGGCACAAAAACAAAATAATCAAGTGTCCCAAAATAAAATAATAAATTTCTGGGGAAAAAGCATTTCCTAAGAAACATAATTCGTCGTTGGATTGGACATCTCTGCCGATAGGTTGCGAAATCGTACGTCCATCACCATTTTTTCTTTCACATATAGGTAATTTATCGACAAAAGTTGAAAAATGAGAATTAATTGCATTAGGTATTTTTTGTGTACATAATGATTGAGCTAATGCCGCTGCTGTTTTTAATTATAAAATAGTTTTCTTGAATTACCACCCCTTTCGAAGTGCCGCTACGGGCGGACCGCCCCGCCCCCCCCGGGGGGGGTTGGTTGGGGCCCCTAAGATGCCCCAAGATCTTTAGCGACCAGTAACTTTTCTTCCCACGCCATGGGTCACTGAACAGAGCAGGTGTCTCAGCGGGAAGTCCTCGTTAAAACGCCGACAAAGAGAGCCGGGAGTCCACCCTGTCACCGTGGAAATGATTGATAGAGTCATTTATCTCCAGCCTGAGAAGCCGCTTGCGACAAAGGAAAGGACTAAAAAGGTAAGGAGCCAATAATGACTCGCTGAAATAGACTCCACCTACAAAATTGACGAGGATTCGTGGAGAGGCCTGCTGACCGCTCCCCCAGTAGGTGGACGATGGGAGTTAAAAGAAAGAGCGAAGATGGAGAACGAGAGAGATTTTTGAAAGAGGACAGAAACGAGCAAGGGCTCGATTTTCTTGGTGGTGAAAACATAGACTTGGGTCGCTGAGATCTCAAGTCCGGTCGACGGAAGACCGACTTCATTCTTTTAGGACACTCGTAGAAGTGGACCTGTTTCGGTTATGTGACAGAGTACTGTATAGAACTGTACCAGAACTGTATCAACTTTTTTCATTATATATTTCATAATTTTCTCTTATTTAATCAAGATCACTATTCAATAAAACTCTTGCACGCACGTGCTATAAAATAAAGAGTATTTCTTGGCTCTGGACCTTCCTCCCCAGAGTCTTTAGCTGTCAAACACGTTACATTATGCCACTGCCACGTGAGTATGCTCGTAAACACATGGCAAGAATTGATTTAAAGATGGGCCTTTTTCAGAATAACGAAGGGCAACCACATCGAACACTTATGAAAAAGATAAGCTTTGTGTGATTCATTCACCTCATAATTTTTGTGTGCACTCTCGTGTGTAGTAAACCTTCCCCACCCAAGAAAACTCATTTGTGTCCACCCTATATATTTCATACTTTTCAAAGGAAATTGCAGAAAAAGTGAATTCCATATCTTTGTGACGGGGGTATCTTGTCAACGTAGAAGCAAGCGATATTTCTGGACATTTTTTTTAATTAGAGGATATTCGAACCTCTTCTCCGAAACATCGTAGCATACATTTTAGATCCAGATCTAGAATTGTGATGAAAAAAACTGTCCACCATATTGTATCCATTCAGCTCTTTACGTTCTTTAGTTATCGTTTTCACGTGTACACGGACAGACAGACTTGCTCTTGACGGATTTCGTCAACAATTTGCAAAAAATCTGCAAATTTGACGTAAAGACCATACACCAAATTTCATTCTTCCAGCTCAAAGACATGATCCCAATAATGTGTTTTTGGACTCGGAGACATCTATGAATATTCATCAAAATATCTAGGTCCAATTTTTTGACGATTACATTACTTTCTCCTTATATACTTGTTACACGAGAAAGTAAAATGAGTTCTTCAAATCCCCCCCTTCGCTATCCCCCCAAATCCCTCCTAAAAGTGACTAACTTTCCTGACTGTCATTTTTTATATTAAATCACTCTTTCAATAATTATTTGAAAACCGATTTGAACCAGTTATTTTTAAAGCAAAAAGAAAAATTCGACTTTATAAAATTTGATTATTATACAACTCCTCGATGAATGTATCATTATAAAATTATGGAATGAATCGATAAAATTATTTAACGACGCATTAACTTTAAAAATGAGTTAAAAGAAATGAATTCTTAAAAGAATATCGTCGAAATAAGTCATCTGGAGTAAGCGGTGAAATTTCTCTGTGATGATAAATTTCAGATTTATTTATTCCCATTTTTCAGCAGAAGAACAGGTTAAATTATATTCAATGAAATGGAATTTCAAGCGGTGGACGACCTTCGCATTTGAAAAAATAAAATGTTACCATGAAAAAGTTTGAACACAATTATTCCATGTTAAATCATTTTATATGACAACCGAACTAGCCATGAGTCCCAGTCTCAATAATCTAGCAAAAAACGGTCCTCAAATTAAACTATATCACAGCCAATGATCCCTCTTTTACTCTTCATAAAATTGATGCTGTTATTTGAAACTTAAAATGTCTCCTGGCCCTGACTCTATTCCTAATAAAGTTGTTAAAAAATTGCACCAAATGTACCCTCACCTTCTCTTGAAAGTTTTCAACTCGTCTCAAGACCTTTCCACGCTGTTGGAAAAAAGCTAGAATTATCTTGATTCCCAAAAATAACGATGTCCGTATTCCCCATTTGGACAATCTGAGATGTATTAGTTCATTATCATCCTTGGGCGCAAAGCACGTTGTAAATAGAGTGACTCGGCATCTGCATGAAAATAACTACTTCAACTCAAGTCAGTTTGGTTTCGTGCCTCAGAAGTGCACTGAGAAAGCTTTGATGCGCCTTTCTGAAATTATTTTAAATGGTAAAAAAAGAAAACTTTTTACGACTCTTGCTTTCTTAGATATCAAGGGCGCTTTCGATAACGCCTGCTATTCTTAGTCTTTTGAGAAGTGCTAACATCCCTGGTAACTTATTTGCTGTTATTTCTAGCTTCTTAAAAGACAGAACTGCAACTTTATCTTTAGGTCATTGCTCAAAGGAGAGACCTTTAAAAAAGGATGTCCTCAAGGATCTGTTTCTGGGCCTTTACTCTGGAATATCATTATATTTATTGGACAAAGTTTCAATTTTCTCTTGTTGCGAAACGATAGCTTTCGCCGACGATTTACTTCTTTACTTTCACGGAAATATTCTCCAAGGTATTAACAGAGAAGCTCTACGCATTCTTGATTTTGTTTCAAGTTGGGCTAAAACATATAAATTAGAGTTTAACGCCAGCAAGTCAAAAGTTATGATCTTCGACAGGAGAGAAAGCGACACATTTACTAGTGCTCTTACCCTTAATGAAATTCCCCTTTGTTTCGTGAAGGACATGCTGTAGACATGCTTTCGGCATGTACACATGCGCAAAGATTTAACTATACTTATTAACTATACACGTGGCATGCTTACTTCCCTTTGGGTAAGCAGGGTCGGCGTGGACAATAACTATACACGTGGTTTTGCCCATATGAAGTAGTGGGGATCGTCCTTATTGGCTGCTTGCCCACGGCAGCTCAGTTTCGGTTATCTTTCCATTGGCTTTCCTTTCTATTGTGTTCCAGTCTGCAGTGCGCGCGAATTTTCAAATTTATGATTAGGAATTGTCGCCCCTACACGTCCGGCGTGCTGTGCCGCGGCTGCACAACCCTGGAGCCGGCCCTGCCGCAACCAAATAACAGCGAGCGTGAACAAGCGAAGAAAAACAAGGTAAGAGTGGTCGGGTGGGAGCATCTCACTGTTGACCGTGCGCCAAAGGACTGCAGCGATTGCAGCTCCAGCCACCGCCAAACTCAATGGGAGGAATCTTGGGATTCGCCTTCCGAAGCGCAGCCGTCTAGCTGTTGCGCAGTGAGCGAATTTTGATCTTTTCGAAGGCTGTTTCTGAGAAGCTCCGACTTGTGTATCTCCTACTTATTGATGCATTCCTGTCTCCTTTCTTTGTTTTCGTTAATTTTTTCCATTTTCGTTGTTGGTCGAATTCTTCATTGTGAAAAAATAACCAAATAAGATTTTTTTTTAAAAACAAGCTTATAAAATAATTTCAAGGGTACTGCAGCTCTGCAGCCCTAATGGACGAGCCGCCACTGACTTGCTGTATAAAAGGACCTTTCGATTACCTTTTTATACTATCATAAACATGCGGTAATTTCTCATTTCAAATTCATAACTGAAAAATTTTCCGAATTAGTTAAAAAAAAAAAATTGAAAGGAGATTTGAACCTCTGGTCCGAAGCATCGCAGCGTGATAAAATTTGATTTCTCTGTCTTTATATTATTTTTAAAAAATTATTCGTAATCATCGCAACGATGGCCTGTACATAAAAAAAATATTTAATATCATCCATCACAATGAGCGTGATTATAAATCCAGTACCTAAAGCGATGAAATATTTTGTTGTAAAATATTTTGAAAAATACTTTTCAAAATTTATTAAACTTAGTGAAAATATTGAACGGAAATTAATTTCTATAAAGCATAAAAAGCTAATTTTTTCCAATTTTAAAGTGGAGTAAAAGTGATTTTTGTGCAATAATATGCTCCAAAGTTATCAAGTTGAAAAGTTAACATTTCGAATAATTTTTAATTAAAAATCTAATTAAAATTTTGAAAATCCCTTTTTTATTGAACATTTACTACCCAAGAAGTAATTTCCTGCCAAATTTGGTAGCTCTAAGTCCAAAGGTCTTCCCTGTATGGCGTCTTGAGCAGTGGTGTAGTCGCAAAATAAGCAGTGCCGGGACGCTCTAAAAGCGGTGACAAAAATCACGCTGTTTTAAGGACGTTGTTGGAATTCCCGGACTAAACCACAAGTTGATGTAACCCTTTTGCGCACATGCGCAGTGGTGACGTCAGGACGAAATCCCATGATTCCCTGAGTAGAAAGTTAGTAGGCGAAGGGTGTAAACTTCTCTGTGGGTGTAAACGAACGGTGGTTGTATGTGTTAAAAGCGGAAATCAAGAATCTATCTATACTTATAAAAGGCAATGTTTGTGTGTGTGTCTGCGATGTCCAGACGAATCTATCGCACTTACAGCCATGAAATTTGGTCCACAGGTAGTCGTAATGGTGACTGAATGCACCTCGAAGCCGAAATTTTAAAATTTAATCTAGAAAATTTATTTATTTACTATTTTGTGTTGTTTTGGTTGATTTTTCGCACTAATTTCTCAATAGAATGGTTTCGAATAATTGTACGAAAAAAATAGATGAACCATTGGAAAGAGCACACGATTTTCGTTCTAATGAAGTTAGTTTCGATTTTCTAACGTAATTCACTGAATTTTGGGATTTTTTTTACAAAATAGTCACTTTTGAACAATAAAATTTTATGGAATCCTTAAAACTCTTGCATCCGATGTTCCAATAAAGATATCATTTTCAAAATTTTTCAGCTTATAACTGAAACGGTTATGTCGGATTTAAAGCAAGAATGGTTAAAATATATTTTCCCGTTTTCTTTAAATTAATTTTTTCCTGGTAGTTGAAAGATATTTTCCCTCTAGCGAGGCTTCCTCCCACGACAGCTCTCCGGAACGTTGCGGGCAATTCCATTGGCTGACTGGGCAAGGTGACGTCATTACTTTTGCGTTCTGCGAGGAGATGATTTATTTTCTCGATGACTTCGATTATTATTTTTAAGCGTGTCTTAACTTATTTCTTTGCTTTCATACTTTGCTTGCGGTGTAATAAATATCACATTGTAATTTTTTAACATTGTTTTGGATTAACGGTACTCGGTCGAGAGGAAAAAGAAGCGGACAAACTCAATAATATATATATTTCTGTTTTGATTTCGTTTTTAAAACTTTCATTTATGTAATTGTATGTGGGCTTTTTTTTTATTTTCTGGAAGTCCTGATTCCACGGGCAACGCCGTGCGCGTACTGCTAGTGATTATTGATGTATAGAATACATTTGTATATATGCCATATCCTTCATCATATCTATATGTGTGTGTCCTGTAGAATATAATAAACATCAAAGATCAGTACCGA
Source organism: Araneus ventricosus (assembly GCA_013235015.1). Classification (NCBI taxonomy): domain Eukaryota; kingdom Metazoa; phylum Arthropoda; class Arachnida; order Araneae; family Araneidae; genus Araneus; species Araneus ventricosus. Next base: position 21,142 of record BGPR01000784.1, read on the forward strand.
ATGCTCTCCAGATTTGTTTCGAATAATTCATACCGATTATCTCAATTTTTAGATTCTGTAAGAACCCGGAAAGACAAGTAGGTGAATTTTCTCTTACATTTTCATATTGTTGAATTTGGGACCTAGAAATCCCAAAAGACGTTTTCACATTTTTTTCTGATTTATTTCTCATAAAAAGAAAGCAGTGGCGGAACGGCATTCCGCCTCCACTACACCCCTGGTTTTGAGCGATTTTCGCATCATCGATATTTTCGCATATCAGAATTTACAGGTAGTATCCAGCCTATAAAACATTATCAATTTGAAATAGAGAGTTGATTCGAAAAAAAATTTACCGAGAAAATTTTTGAACAATTACTAAAAAACGAGTTTTTAAAAGCCAGTTTAAGACTGTTTTCAATCAATTCAAAATCTGGTTGAATTGTTTTGACTTTTTCAAAAGCTAAACAATGCGAAGAAAATCTTCGATCTTTCTTCTTGGTACCATCAATTAAATTCGAAGAAGCGTCACCGTGGAAATAAAAGCAATGATTCGTGAATCGCAGCAGACATTCACTTTCAACCGCGCAAAAACAAACTCGTCTCTTCGTTCCTACCTTTAGCATCCTACCTGTATGCCGTGTGAATGCGAAAAAAGAAAATAAGAACAAAATTAGTTCTATGAAGGTCAGCTACATCGCTGTTATGACTCATACACGGGGGGAAAAAATAGAAAGTAAAGGCGAATAGAATAGATTTTCGGACGGTTGGCCACATTACTTTTTTTATCGCCAGGTTTTTTCAAGTGCTTCCGCCATGTTGGCGATCAAAAGCGAATGTAATTGAATGGTTCGATTTTTTTTTTCTTTCCCTGCCTATGCAAGTGTCTTTTTTGTTTTTTACATGATAAATACAGAGATGCTAAGAGTCATTAAAGCTCCCCCACCCCGATGTGTTATTTTGCCTTACAGCCAGTTTTTTCTTTTCAAAGTTATTAAAAAGTTTTATCAAAGGTGTGTTTTTAAAATTTCATTGACTGAAATGCCATTAAAGCGTTCACCGTGTACAGGAAAGTTGCCGAATTTGGATCGTCTCGTTTAGATTGGATCCAACGATGTAAATATGGTTTGTGGAATCATTTTTTAGAGAAAGCGCTACTGACTTGCAGTTAGAGAACATTTAGATATCATCTATTAAATATTTTAACAAAAGACTAATTGTCCTTACGGAGTTTTACAGTAAGTGACAAAATATGTTATCACATCCTGAAAGAGGAAATTTGTTTATCTACAATTTGTTACAATAACTTTATTAAAATATTTTTAAATAAGGCTAGGAGAATTTTTTTGTGGTTGTTGTCCAAGATTGGACCAAAACAGTTACCTAAATTGGATTGTTTAAATCAATGGGACTATTATCTTGAACGAGGGGAATAGCCCAGAAAGCAGTTATAATCACTGGTAGTCCTCATAAATTGGAAATGGAGCAAGCCAAAGCAGGGGGAGGGGGGAACCCTACATTCAAGACATTAAATGTTGGTACAAAAAGAATAAAAGCTAAGGCTACGTGGTTTTGGGCCATACCCTCTTGAGACCCTGCGTCCATTTTAATGGACATTTGTATTTTATTTACAAAAAAAGTTGCTTTCCATCAAAGCCCTTAAATCCCGCTATCCAATGCTTTGGATGGTCCTATACTGTCATCTATTAATTATATAAAATGAATTAATGAATTTAATAATTAATATATGATTAATAAATTAATTATATATAGTGTTATATAATCTTATCAATCTCGATTTTTGTGAAAATTGATCGAAAATTATACCTTTGGGTTTCAAGAGGATATGTGTGTCAAAACAAGAATAAATGTCAAGTCATGAGATATGCTGGGATAGTTCGGAATTTTGACCGTCTCGTATTGTCCCGAAATTTAATTATCTTCTATTAACACGGATTGCTAGATTTAATATTTTTTAAAAATTAGATAAGAAATGAGATCCTCTTCTCATGCGTGTAAATGCTTTTTCTCGCTTCTCAAGTGAGCAAACGTCCCGCATTAGCCAGTGTCGTCCCGAATTTGAATTAGTAATTCAGTTTTTCTACTTACCAGTAAACATTTAGTTAGTCAAAAGAAGTTGAAAATACTAAAAACTACCTGTAGAAAGATGATAAACTAAATTTAAGTTACTTCTAAAGACTTCACCTTCCTAACTTTTAGTACACAAAAAATGAGGTCACCTTAATATGACCTGTACTGATCAATCATTTTAAAGGAAATATAGTTAAGGTTTGAGCAAAATATATTATCTATGCTTTTTATCTTCCGGCATTTTCTTAAAAAAATTTCTATAATGAATTTTTTTGTTGTTTTCTTTATTTACATATTTTTTGGATTTTGTCCAATGCTTCTTATCGCTACTCCTAGACAGCGTTCCCTATGTAAGATCAGAAAATTGGGTCAATTCAATAAATGACACCCGATGTACAGTATTATTTTATCGCCATACCTTTGTCATATTTGGTTCCAAAGAGCGAAGTAAATATTTCAATATTTGTCTACCCGGCGCCCCAACGATTAGTGCCCGGACGTCTACTACTATGGACCTCTATTTAACGAAGTCGCTAATTCCCGAAGAAAAGTTCGTTACATGGAAAATTCGTTAAAATCACCTTTTAAAATACTTCAAACTTCACAAAACAGATTTTAAATTCATAAGCACTAAATATTATTAAAAAAAGTAATTAATCATATCTTTATTTTGTAAATTAATATCTATTTGTTTTATATATCTTACCCATCAAAAAGAAATCTGCAACGAGCACAAGAATAAAACAAAACATTGTCCGGGAATACACTGTATTTTCAATTTTATATTAAAATTAATGAATTTTAATGACATTATCGCATTTATTATAAGAAGTAATTTTAAGCATACATTATCACATGCGTCCTTAAATTTAATTACTGATAAAGTCTGTTAATTTTGTCTGAGTTTTTTTGTTTGAAAAAGTATTTTCTCTCATAATACGTCTCGCATCTTTGCGCAATGCACCAAAAACTCCTTCAGGCTTATTTTCTTAAAACTGTAATCCGCGTCGGATTGTTTCAAATGATTATAGCATTTCATCATACGAAAGTTTGCTGATTTCTGCAACATGATCATTTCCACATATCTCCGTCTTCATCGCAATTCATTGCTATATTGTTTCTATTTTTCACACTGTCCAAAATATCCAATTCAGTTAAGTATTTTCGAGGTTTCAGCTTCAGAATCAAGTGAAAGAAAATCGTCAATCAGATCATAGTTAATTTCTTCTTTTTCCCTAAGCTGTATCCATATTTTTGGTAAGTTCCTCTAAGGTAATATTGTCTTCGTCCTCCGTACTTGCCGAATTCTCACTGCTGACACAAAATACAGCTTTGGCAAAACTGTTGCGAATACAGTCGAGTCTCCCTACAACGAAGTCTTCCAACAGCGAATTTCTCCCCATAACGAAATTTTTAATCGGAATGTTAAATAGCATTCGAAATATTCTCCATATAACGAAGTGGTTGTCTCCCTATAACGAATTTTTTCAGACCTTTTTCTTTTCGATTTTTGTCATTTTTGAAGAAAGTTGCTAATTTCTGTGCAAACAAATCGCTCACATGTGCCTGTTTCTAGAACCACTCGCATTGTTCATTCCAGCGATAACACATAACAATAGAATGCTATGTGAAGGGTAATGCAGTTGTGGGGACCTGGGTTTCTACAGAGGGAGCAACATTTCTACGGATCAAGATTCCAAGAATCGGGGTGGAAACAGTAAGTGGATGTGACAATACGCATTTTATGCTTATCCATACTAGTACATATTATTCTCTAAATTGGTGAATTGTCTTCACTTTTGAGCATTTTATTTATACAATAAAAATTACAAATAAAATTTATAATAAATATTACTTCATTTTTAATTGAAAGTCATAATTAAATATTTTTGAACTTATCGCACATACTAAAAGGTTTGTTAAATTTGCTTAAATAACTGCAAAAATCTCTAATCTCCGTATAAAGAAATTTTCTCTATAGCGAATTTTTCAACTGGAACCAAGCGATTTCGTTATAGGGAGATTCCACTGTAGTACAATCTGTGACATCGTAGCTCCATGCTTTGGAAATTTCTATATGCTTCCCCGTAAGTTGATCTTTGGCGTGGATTGATTGTTCTCAAACGCAGGGCATTTGGAACTGGATGAAACCTGTTTTGATGCTTGTCGATCAGGCATTCTTCTACTTGTTCTGTGAAATATAGTCATTCGCATTTAAAGGACATTTGAGAAGATTTCAAGATTTGCGAATTTCTTCGTAAAATAACCTCCAAATAAGGAGTGCATTCTCTATTTAACAAACTTTTTTCTTGTGATCAACATTTTTTTCTCCATATTTCTCAAAATGTTTCTGATTATTTCAAACTTATTCTTTCTTTAATTATATTTTATGGTGATCAATGACCTTAAACTGGTTTTACTAGTCGTCTAACTACGTGCAGTAAAATCGCCGTCATTCTCTTGCATCCAGAAAGTGCAACCTTTATCCATCATTACCTTTTACCAACCATTAATAAAATCTAAGAGACTATTAAGTCAGAAAACATCTTAATGTGGATGACTGCTCTATTTTCAATGTTTGCCTCAAAAGACCATAACATTTAAAAGGAAAATGTCTTTGAGAAAAACAAGCAAAGAAGATAACTGTCAGTTAGGTGTCAAATAGACTGACATCAGAAATTGAAACCATTAGTTATCGGAAGAAGAAAATCCAAGATTTCAAAGGCGCAAAGTCTTTGAGGTTCATATGACTTTAATAAATCTTAGATGACGTCAGAAATTTGTGAAAAGGTCCAAAGTTGGACTAACGTATGATTGAGAACGATACAAACGTAGTGTCCAAAATTGCTCTCCTTTTGACACAATTGTCCTCCTCATCCGAAGCAATCAACCCAAACTGAAAAATGTTCAGTTTTTACTTGCCAAACACTACATTAAAACTACAGCCAATGGATCAGGGTGATACAAAATTTCAAAATACACTGTCAGAAGAGAATATATGAAAAATTATCT
>BGPR01000784.1:35340-71949 GCA_013235015.1 Araneus ventricosus
GAAAATCGCCAAAATTGGTAAATACATATAAATAATGCGAAACACTTGTGACAAATAGCGCCACCTCCTTTGCGATGCAAGCTTGCTGCAAGTTTGTAAAACAAGCTTGATGCAAAGATAGCACAAAGAGATAATTATCTTTGTCTCTGTTTTAAAAAAAACATCCGATTTTTAATAGCATCTCCTAGACCGTCCTTCTTTTTATTAATTCAATAAATCGATGACAATTTGTAAAAAAACTTTTTTTTATAAATAAAATTTTTTGAAACATTTTCCATCTTTTTACTAAATATAGCACTGCCACTTTAAAGAAAACTATATCGCTTTTTTTCTGAATGTTGAAATTTTAACGTTTATAAACAAAATGAAACCGAAAAAACCGTCAATGTTTGTTGAAAAATAAACTTATACATTTTGTCCCATTTTAAAGTAATTACTTTTGAACTCTAATTTCATAATTTATTCTACTAGCAAAACGTAGTTATTAGCGAAAATCGCTCTCTCGTTGACTTCAAATCATATTCGCAACTCAAAAAATTAACGAAATCAAGAAAATAGTTTAAAATAAATCGTATGCGAATTGAATCGAACGATGTATTAGCGAAATCTATCTTCGCCTCTCAGAGTTTAACTGGCCCAGTGGTTAGCGCGTCAGTTTCTGAACCGGTAGGTGGCGAGTTCTAATCCGGGTTGTGTTCGTACTCTGTTTTTGCTATAATTTGCAAAGAATTTGACGCGGCAAGCTTGCTGCAAGTTCGTCCCATGGTGACTTCGAAGCTTGCGTTAACTTGTTTCAAGCTTGCACTCTTGCAGTGGCGTAACAAGGGTGGGGCAGGTGGGGCTAGTGCCCAGGGCGCAATTGCAAGGGGGCGCAAAATTAAGGAATCAATTGGTTGTATTTAATATAAAAGTAGGTTTTTTTGAAGCTCTTATTCCTAAGATTCTTAAAAATTGAAATGATTCAACAAAGTGTGGAAAAATCTTAAGGGTACAGTCATTTTTACAACCCGGAAACCTGAAGCTGCGACAAAATAACAAGTAATATTATATTTCAGAGATTTGCTGACAGAAACCCTCATCGCGAAATTAAAAGCTCGTTTAGAGCTCCCACCCGATAAGGGAGGATGGCTAGGGATGATTATCTCCGCAGGGTTCCTGATGCTTTCTTCTGGCCTGAAGGTTCTTATGGTTTCTCACGGTATGTATGATAAACACTGAATGGACATCAGTTTCTTCGGAAATTGGTTAGCAAGTGTCATTCCTATTTTCAATCAGCAAAGAGTGAAGAACGGGAAATATACGTCCATTTCTTGCGCAGAGTAAAAGAACTCCAGCAACTTTAAAAGACGTATGTTCGCTATCTTTACATTGCTTTAGTATTGAATATTTGCATAATTTGTATGATGAAAATGCGATAGTGTTTATAGAACGTAAATGCAGTTGTTCTGCCAAACGCAAAAAAAAAAAAAAAAAAATACTGAGAGAGAGAGAAAAGACCGCATAAAGTTTTGCAATTGCTGGTAAAAATTAACAGATCTTGCAGTCCTTGCAAACAGATCTGAAATTTAATTAATTTTCTTTAAAATAGCAGGGATTTTCTAAAAGAATTTATATTTAAAATTCCAAAGAATTAAATAAGCATATAAGAAGATTTAAAATTAAATGTTCTGCTAGGTTCACAGCAGATTTTTTTTCCGAACAAAATGATTTTCAAATAAAGTATTAATGCCTTTTGCATGTACTTTTCTTTTGTATATTGCGAAAAGGTAGTTTTGAAGATTATTATCCTGATCATGATAATAATTCTAAGAAATGCTATCGTCATGCCCATGCCAGAAGTTCTTTTGGATATGATGTCGATAATGTATATATTTTCATTTATTTCAGTGAAAATTATTCTAAATTTAAATTTTATACTGATTACTTCAATTTTAGTGTTTTAGTTTTAAGTAAGATGTCTAGTTCAAGCTTTTGTCTCGATAAAATCTGGAATGATGTCTTTGCCCATGAAACCTTCGGCATTTAGAATCTCACCAGCAAGCAGACATAACTTTTCTGTCAGATTCCCCCTCTCCTCTGTTTGTTTTGCAAAATACATTAAATCCGAAAGCATTGAAATTATTATACTATTATTAAGTTAAACATCTTTAATTTTTTTATATGATTTAACCCTCTAAGCGTTTTGCACGTATTTTTCCGTTTCTCATACTGAGTTCAAAAACAGATAATTCATGTTTATGTGTATCATTTCTTAAACTATATGGATAAAATATTCTTAAGATTCCAAAGACTTGATTAAACGCATTAAAGATTTAATTATTCAATTTAAAAGCAAATTTTCAAGACTTTAAAGCAAGTCGACAAAAATAGCTAACCGCTCAGAGGGAGCACGAAATTCCTGTTGGCAGCTTTTGTTAACTTCAGTTTTACACAGCATAAAATGAATGAATCTAAATTTATAAAATTACACTTTTATAATTCTATTAGAAACTTTGCTGCAAGCATCTTTTGTATGTTTATTTCATACTTTCACCTGATTTATGAACGGAAATATTTAGCTACTTTTAAATATACTCCAGCATGAAATGAATTATTTGTTATTCATTATGTCGCAAAAATTTGCCTCAGTGGTAAAAAAACAATTAATATGGCCCAAAATAAAAATGGGAATTCTTTCGATTATCTTCATAAGACAGAGAAATATTTAAGAATCTATAAATTATTTATGAAATTTTTTAAATCTTCTAGTTAAAAGTGCGATTTTTCTTATTTTAGCTTCGTTAGTTTTCATAAAATATGCAGCAATGAAGAAGAAGCAATCGGGGCTGAAGAGGTCTCTCAAAAGTGTTTTATTTGTTATTTTCAACTTAAGAATGTTTTATATGTTATTTTTTAAGTTCATTTGCACTTTTAATCTTTGCACTCCCCGGCATAAAGTTTCCGAAAGGAAAATGGGGATCATATTTCAAAAGAATGAAGGGGGGAGCGCAATTTTTGTATTTGCCCTGGGCGCCATTTTATGTAGGTACGCCACTGCACTCTTGTCATGTCAAATTTGTTGCAAGCTTGCTGCAAACTAAAATTGCTATCTGGGTTGTCACGGCGAACTTGTGGCATACGCGTTTTGCAAGCGAGGGTGGCGCCGGTTGTCACGGCGAACTTGCTACAGGTTCGCTTCAAATTTGACGCGTCAAATTTGCTATGACAAGGTCAAGTCAAAATCAAAGTTGCTGCAAACTTACGTGCTATCTGGGTTGCTTCCAGCATTGGTAAATATATTTTGATCCTTGACTTTGAAAGAAGCCGTTACTTCGGTAGCCTTGAAATCAGGAATGACGCTAGAGTTTGCCCGACGAGGAAGTCCGATTTGCCCGACATGGGGGCACGATCTCCTCGACAGGGGGGGGACGAGTGTAATGAAATTGGTCTCAAATTTGCGCCAGATTATTATTTACGTACTACGGTTGAATACTCCGTACAAAATTTTCCCCCACGGGATACAACATTTTTCTTGAGGGGGGTCACAACATCCTCGATAGGGGTGGCCCCCCCGGTCCCCCTTCTGGCGCCACCCCTGCTTGAAATGGTATATTATACTGTACAATTTTCTTTTTAAGTTTAGAATTTTGTATTGAATAAAAAATAATAGTTCGACGTAACACAATTTTTATTTATAATTATTTTTGAGACTGTAATAATCATTTAAACTATAAAAACAAAATTTATTATAAAAGAATCGACTTGGAACGAAGAGTGAACGTCACACGATCGACCACAGAATGAAGGGACACACGGTTGCTAACAGAATCGATTCCTGTGTGTTGTTATTCCCTCACAGTCGGTTCAACACTCTCTTTGAAGTTCAGTTCATTTGGTTTGTTTACAAACGGCTGGATTCATTAGATGTAAACATTGTGCCTCATATTTGCCATTTTTTAGAGTTAAATAAAAGTTTTTACTAGCTTGGCATCATGAGAAAGGATTCCCAAACAAGCACGTGTTGGAATTTTTTCGAAAAAGTAGAAGGCGGTGCGAAATGTACGGAATGCAAAAAAGTAATAGCGTGTTTCGGAAACACTTCAAATCTTATGAAACATTTACGTCGAGTGCATAAAAATGTACTCAATTCAGCTGTAGTTCAACGTAAGAGAAAACGCAAGGATTCAGCAGACTACGAAGAAACTGAGGTTAGTAGTAGTGTTTATTTGCTATATTTACTTCTATATCGTTAGGCTTACGTGCCCGTCCTTAGTAGTTTAGATTGTTCGAATCCCTTTTTATCCGTTATCGAATATTAATTTGAAAGTGTAAGTGTGTATACCTGCGTGAAATATCTTGGATTTAACATGCATCTTAACTATTTTGCAGTGTATTCGAATACAGTGTACATTATACAATTTTCATTCGGCATTAGTTCTCAGACGTAGCGCATGCGCATTATTCACTTGCTTTTCGTTGATTCACCTTCGTGGTTGTTATCTACTGTACGCGTTCGCCATTTTCGGATCTTTCCTTTCGTTCAGATTCTTGTTTTGGATTGAATCATTTGTTGATTAGAATGTCCGGCAAATCTGAATCAGAAAAGGAGCGTAAATGCAAGAGAAGTGCATGTTGGCACTTCTATGATAAAACTCCCGGTGGAGGTTTTTGTCGGATCTGCCAAAAAGAAATTTTAACTCAGGCCGGTGGTACAACAAATCTACGGAATCATTTGAGACGTAGACATGGCGAATTATGGATTGCAACTATGGAAAATCGATTGGACCCTTCAACATTATCGATAACTGATCGTCGATCTGAAAGTCTCGTAAGTTGTTAAAATTTTCTATGATTGCCAATTACAAATTAACATGCGTTAAAGTTTGCCATTTCCGTTTACATTCCACGTATCCATTTTGTTTCAAATCGGTGATGAAACATTTGTTGTAATAATAGGACCGTTAGCACATGGAGTAGGTATATCTTATATTTTTAAAAATATAGTTGGTGTGTTGTCGTTTCTACTGCTTTAGTCATTTTTGAATAATTCAGATGAGTATATTGAACTATTAAATCACTATTGTTAAATCTACTTTTTTGTTCATGTTTCTTTCTAAACGAATATAGTTAAATACCATTTTTCTAAGCAACTTCTTTAATTTTGTAGAAATACTGCAGTAAGAAGACTATAAAGCTTAGTGCTCCAATTCTTGTTAATTTGCTTATAATTATATGTTTTCAGTAATTAGTAACTGAAAAATATTTTTGAAGTTATTTTCTATGTTTGTATTTGCTGATTCAAATCTTACAATTTTATAGATTCTATTGTAATGTAACTGTAGGAGAAACTTATTATATTTAAGTTGTGAATAAAATAGATAGAAATCACTGGGATTTAAAATTCATTAATGCATTAAAGTTATTTTATAGTTTAGAAAATTTAGCAAGCTATCCGTTATGGTTTTGCATGAGAAATTGTCTTTAGAAAACTGCCAATAACGTGTACGCTGCTGTTTTATTTAAAATTTATTTGTGTCTTTCAAATGTCCCTTGTCTTTCAAATGTAATATAATCCCTTGTGTCGAGGCTTTATCAAAAGTTTATAAATTAATTGGGTCATTTCATGTGGCAAGTATAACTTTGCTTGTCATCTAAGTACATGATGCTTTATGTTCTGCTGTGATTTAATTATGCAAGTTAAATCTTTTTAAATGAAAGATGTGAAGGGAATTCTAATATAAAAATAGAAATTCCAGGATGTAAGAAATATATCACACACATGCTCTGAAAGTCACATGATTAGTGTGATGTCTAGAAATGTTAAACGTTTACAACATTACTTTATGCGCAAGTTCTTAATATAAAATCAGTAGAGATCATTTAATTGCTCTCAAAGAGGATGAACACAGCCATAGACAGAACAAATATATTTGATAATTTAATTTAGTTTAATTATGCCTGAGCAGAGGAGAGCTGATAACATAAGAGTAAAAGGTCTAGAAATGTTAAACTTTTATGCATAAGCTTTTTATATAGCTTCTCTTAGAGTGCAAATCAAATTCAATGCGCTGCAATGCTGATATCTTTCTGAATCTCAATAGTATTTAACTGGAATTTTTATGTCTGTAGCTGTATATATCTGGCTTTGAAATTGTCAAAGGAAAATTATGCTACATCTCGCATATGCACAGAGAAAAATTATTTACTACAAATACTCATATTTTTTCTAATATTCAAAGGATTTACTTTAAATTTTAATATAATGCTTCCTCTAGCATGTTGTCGAATCTTCTGTAAGGTTTGTATAATTTGGTTGAAAACTTTGCATGTTAACCCGGAAGACGCGCATGGGGTGTTTCGACATCCCCCATGCTTGAAATAATCTCTCTGCCATCACCCCCTATAAGCTGAAGTGGTTGGGTCCAACAGTACCTGCCTTCAAACTCATGTTCTACACGTGTGAAAATGGCAAATTCCAAACATTTTTTCTGTTTTATAAAACAATTTGGGGTGTGCTGACACAACAAGCCTCTCATGTTGCTATTATTCAGTATAAAACCATAGCGTTTTCAATCTGTTCTAGACTGTCTTTTCCTCCTTTGATTTATCATTAAGGAATGAAAAACTGTAGAAGCTGTTAGAGGAGGTTTATTCGGATGAAGAATTAGGAGGTTCAGAATTAGCCTATTCACTTATAGAAGCCTCATATAAAATTGCTGCAGAAGCAAGAGGAGGTGCATAGCAAATGTTTTCTTGGTGAGCCGTAATTGAGGAAAAGAAATTATTTTTTACATGATAATGTTGTAATTATCATAAATTGCATGACCTATTAGAATTATGAAAGTATATTGCTTATTTTATATGTCATTAAATTATTTCGAGTGTTCTCGCACCCCATGCACGTTCTCGCGTTACATTTCATAGCACACATCCAGGGTTAAGCAAAAAACTTGTGTGAAAATTTGGTATTTTTCTAGAAAACTTATATACAGTGGCTCCCAAAAGTGTTTGAACACTTACGATTTTCACTGAAATAGGGCTCTAACCATTAATTAAAATTAATATTTCAGAATAGGTATTTAATAATAAGATTTATAATCTATTCTTAACAAAAATACATGAAATATTTTAAAAACATAGTAAAACTTTATTTTTAAGAAATTAATAATCAAAAAGTATCAAAAATTTTATCTCGCAAATGTCTTCGCACACTTAAAGAAAATCTCTTCATATTAGTAAATATCGTAATTTTTTCGTTAAATTAATATTAGTAGGATATCCTTTAGCATCCACAACAGCTTTTAAATGTTTGGGAATAGATTTCAGTAGGTTTTTTTTTTTTTTTTTTTTTTTTTCTGCATCAATGTTCATCCATTCTTCCATCATTACTGTTTTTAGTTTGCTTTTTGTTTTAATGTCGTGTTTTCATACTCTAACCTCCAGTTATCTCCAAATATGTTCTTTTGGGTTTAAATCTCACGATTGAGGTGATGTTTTCAAATTTTGTGGACAATTATAAAGACACCGGAGGCGAATGTTGAGAGCCGTATGCTTAGGATTGTTATCTTGATTTAAAAAAAAAAAAAGTTGTTTCCAATACCCAAATTTTGGGCTGATAATTTTAAATTGTCAATTTTTAAACAAAGAGCATGATTCATTATGCCATCAATAAATACTAAATTACCTAGTCCTGAAGTGACATGCACCTCCCGCAAGGACACCTCCACCACCATACTTAATTGTTCCAACTAAGTTCTTGGGATTAAGTTCCTCATTTTTTCTTCTCTATACCATTATACATCCATTGGAACCAAAAATGTTAAATTTGCTTTCATCTGCAAATAAGACATTATTCCAATATGTTTCGGGTTTATTTAACATTGATTTTGCATAGGAAAGCCTAAGGTTTCTGTTTTTCGCACTAACAAAAAATTTTCTACAGGCAGAACGCCCGTAGTAATTCAACTGCTCTGAGAACTTGTTGAACAGTTTCAGGTGAAATTGAAGTAGAAAATTTTTCATTAAATTCTGCAGAAACTTTTAAAGCACACAAACGTGGATTTTTCACAAATTTTCTAATTATAAATCTCTGATCACGTTTTGTTAACTTTGCCGGTTGACCTTTTCTTACCTTGTTTCCGATCCAATTTTCTTCTTTAAAGCATTTTAGCACATACTGTACTGTAGAATGGAATAAATTAACTAATTTAGCGATATTCCGAACTGATTTGCCACTACTATGATGAAAAATAATTTTCGAATGCTGATTGTTGTTTCTTTATGACTACGAGCCATTTTTAAATAATAAATAGAATATTACGGTGTAAGCAAGCAAAAATTAAAGCCAAACGATTTTTTAAATGCCACCACAATGCAAAAATAAAAATAAAGGGACAGACGATAATTTAAATTATGAATTTATCTGAAAATATTTCAGTGTACGAAGACTTTTGTGAGATAAAGTTTTTGTTACTTTTTGATTATTGATTTCTTAAAAATAAAGTTTTACTATGTTTCTAAAATATTTCATGTAGTTTTGTTAAGAATAGATTATAGATCTTATTATTAAATACCTATTCTGAAATACTAATTTTAATTAATGGATAGAGCCCTATTTCATTGAAAATCATAAGTGTATGAACACTTTTGAGAGCCACTGTATCTTCCAGAATATACATGCTATTTTTACAAAAATGCTTGTAAATACTGCACACACAAAAAACCATTGATGACTGTTGCAAATTATTAGCTTTCTCTGAAGTGGGTCAAAATTCGTTTTCGTCGTCATCAGTTCCTAGTTGGTCCTCTGATTGCTCTTGACACTGAATCCAGTGGCAGTGAGTGGGGAAGGCAGTTCCCCCCTTTTTTCCATCAAAATTAAATTTTTATTTCATTTTAGCTGACTAAAACTTATTAAAAAGCTATAAAGGCCGGGAAAGTTTGCTAAGTTTGTTGCTAAATTTTTATCTTTTGTTGTTTACCCCTATACTCCCGAGTAATTTTAGATCTTATAAATTTTTATCTCAACCTTTTCAACCCAATCACTACCACTCACTGAATCTTCAATGTAAATTGTGAGTTCAAACCTATTCTTTACATGGTCAAATTTCAAGAAAAAGGACAGTCTTCAACCATATTTTCTTGTTTCATATTTGAGAAGGAAATGCATATTGTTGCCCATAAAAATTAACATTATATGCTTATACAATTTAATTATAGGATTTATGAAAAGGTGATAGGTTTATGTTTTATAAAAATATACCTTTATTTATTACTAGCTGATATACCCAGTGTTTGCTCGGGATTTAAATACTTTCACGTAAAAATTACTTTAAAAATAAATCCTTAAAAAAAAATTCTTTCTTTATATATTATAATACTCAAAATCAAATGAACCATACAAATTTTAAAAACCGTCAATAGCTAATTTTCTCCAAGTTATTAATATTTGTTATATAAGCACTTCAAATTTTGTGCACAAATACTAGTATAAAAAAGTATAAGAAAGGTTTTAATGAACATTTTGGAACCCTTAATTAAATAATTGATTTTTCATTAATAAAAAGCAGGAAAATAAACTAAATAAATTGTTGTTCCTGGTATAAATTGTTTGTCATCTATGATTCCTCTGCTTTTAAGCTTTTTTAGAGTGCTTCCAGAATTCGGTTAATGTGTTCTGGGAACAGTTCTTCGTATGTATGCTTCTTCAACAATTATATATTAATAGATATTGTTACAGATTGTGTATAAAACTTATTCTGAAAAATTTATTAAAATGAGAAAAACAAATTGTGCAGAAATGAAATTTGTGTCACTGAAAAACTAATTTTTTAAAACTTTAATGTGGTGTTAAAACTGTTTTTGTGAGATAATATTTTGAATTTTATCCCGGAAAAATGCCCAAGCTTGCTTGATTTTTAATTGACTGAAATTTTAATTAACTTTTGGAGTTTAACTTTCAGTCTACGGTGCCCACTTACTTCGTTCCTCTTAGGATCGCCAACTCTCTGCCGCCAAGAATGGAGAGGACAGGATATTTGTTTTGGTTGCGCAATGATGATTTTAACGAGCGAGATGTGTGCATGCGCAGAAATTGATCTTTCATCGGTGTTTTTGCACATGGCGCAATATTTCGATTCGATTTGATTGGTTTGTTCCATTGATCTGTTTCATGCGAGTGGTTGAAACAATCAAATTTGTTTTTTTGGTTTGATTTTCGTCTGATTTTATCATTTCGTTCGCTTCGTACAGCTGTTGTGGATTATGGCATTGGTTCCCTTTCGAAGTGTGTGGATCAGGGACTGATAGCAAGCGGATATCAGTGTCCTAAGTGTAAACAGCAATTGGGCAATTAAAATAGGTATGTGAAGTTTTAACTACACTTTTCTCGTTTCTGAACATTTTCAGTCACTTTTAGGTTCAGAACTGTGTATGTTATTCTGTGTTTCCGCTTCTCAATGAATAAGGGAAGCTACTGGTGTCCCGCTTTGCAGAAAGCGAAGCCGCTGATGTTTTTAAAGTTAAAAAAAATTGCCCGGTACGCTTTTGAAATGCCGAAGGCATTGCGTGCTCAATCGCTCCTTTTCAAATGAAGCATGCACAGTACAGCAATGAAAAGCGCACTGTGCATCCCAAACAGTGTTTGACACCAGCAAATGAAATTGCGCCAAGAAAAATTCGCGAGAAGCAAGTAGCCACCGTAGACTGAAAGTTTACCCTTTTGGACTTTGAAAAGTTGACAATGACCTTTCTCTTGTTTTAAAGACCATATGAAATTTCTTTTGAGATAGGACAAAAACAGTAGATTTGTATAAGAAACACTCACAGCAACATACACTCTGCTTTATATATATATAGCTTATATACCTGGATTTGCACAGGTCATAATATCTTCGTAGGCCCACACATTTTATTCCACAAAAATTGTCACAATCATTGACAACAAACAGTTTACTTTGCATGTGCTATTTTTGAATTTAACCTTTTAAAGTTATTCTGTTTCTGCTCTACATTAATATGGTTTGAATGATGAACATGCATTTCAAACAACATGTAATACAATTATTAAAGTGACTAACAAAAATTGTACAGTAAATAATCAAATGTGCAACTCTTCTATGACATCTTGACATAACTGTAAGATGTCAATGTTGTCTAGGGCGGCTCAGAAGCATGCTCTGTGGCATTCACTGTAGTAGACAAACGATGTTCTCGTTTGTCTTCACCAGCTAGCGATGTTTTGGCAGGATCCTACATAGTTCGAAACGGCTGCTGTCGTCAAACATCCGTTTCATTTGCTTACTTATTTAATTTTATTAAATTTTGAAAAATTAGTAAAAATGAAGGTAATATTGCACGGAAATGAAATTGGTATCATTGAAAAGATAAAATGATTTAAAAATATTTCTTTTGGGATAATTTGTTCCAAAGTTACTGCGGTAAAACAGTTTTGGTTAATTTCTAATTAATCTTCCTCTTGTCTTAAATAATAAGCATGCAAAGTTTTATCGGAATCAGTCCAGATGTGGAAACATACATAGATAGCCAGAATGACTTTTATTTATATTAAAATAATTATACATTTGAAAGAATTTATAGACGTTATATTTTATACCATTTTTACTTTCTCATATGCGAAATATACAAAGGGAAAGTATTATAATAGTCAAAAAATTCGAACTCGAGATTTTGACGAATCTCGACGTTTTAGACCTCCCTGAGTCCGAAAATCACAATTTTGGATTTATGTCTGTCTGTGAACACGATAACTCGAAAACTATTAGAGCTACAGGGATGAAATTTGGTATGTGGTCTTTAAACATAATTTATAGGTTTCTATCAAATTTTGGATAAAATCCGTCCACGGGAAGTCTGTCTGTCTGCGGTTATGTGAACACTATAACTCAAAAACTTGAATAGCTAGATGAATAAAATTTGGTACACAGTTTTATCATCATGAATGTAGGTCCGTATAAAATTTTGGACCAAATCCGTCCAAAGGTTGACTATCTGTCGGCCTGTATAATCGCATACTTGTAAAAATTATATCTCCTAAACCCTTTGGTTTAGGTTGTAATGTTTCCTTCCCGCGAGCTTAATTCCCATGAGAAGAAAGGGTGTCGGCCCTTTTGATATTGGTGGTAAACAGCAGGAGAGTTGCACTTGGACATCGCTAACGAGACGGGCGCAAGGAGAAGGACTTCACACAGAGGGCCGCCACAATGTCGGTGAATAAATCACTGTCAGCGCGGACATGAGCGGTACCTTTTGGTGATTCCTGAATAGGCCGGTGGTGACGAAACTCAAGAACCTGCCCAGAATAAGAGGTGGACCACTCGGAAGGTGAGTTGTTGGTCAACCAGAGTACGATTATCCAGTGAAGGGAAAGATAGGAGGGGCTTCACCACTTCATCCACCCCCTGAAGGAGTGAATAAAAACTGAGGAACGGAGAGAAAAAGGAGAGGTTTTTTGGAGGACTCTCGAACGAGTTCAGGCTCCGGAGTACCGTAGAAAGCGGTGTGATCAGCGGATTGAAAGTCCCGACTGAAGTCGGACTTTGGTAGACAACCCCGAGGAATCGGCTTCCCCGGACTCTCAGCTCATGAACTTGCGGGCACTCTTGGTAGTCTCGTAGTTTGGTATCACGTGGATAGGTGGAAGTTATCCATCCGATAATTACTAGTCTTCCTGGACTAATTTCTCATGGAACTTTGACGTTTTAGAACTATGATTTGTTTGTTCCTTTGTAAATAGTCATATTTAATCAAGACTTCTCTGCGAGAAGTGTCTCTTAATAATTGCTGTATGAAATAAAAGTACTTAGGCCAACCTAAGCTTGAATTATTTGGTCACACTTAGGCCAAGACATTACAAGATAAATAAAAATTGGAATGATGGTAGCTAATATTAATTATAGATCTGCGCCCAAATTTCGTTTAAATCGGCTAAGAAAAAGGCGTTCAAATTGCGTTAATTTGTCTAATCTGATTCTCCATACGCATGTGTACTGGTAGCAATCTCTGCGCACGCGGAAGGATTACGTCACTTTTTCCCCATTTTACTTGCGTAGTGGAAGCAATCTCTGCGCATGTGCAAGCTATTTTGTGGTAAAGGAACGGGGTCATTTGCTCCGTTTCTCGTCCGCACGCTGAGCTTGCATTGCTAGAGTTTGATAAAAAATAAATATTACAAAGTTTTAATACAATGCATCTTTTGGAATATGAATCTTCACCTAAATATTTTACTATCACTATAATCTACAATGAAAAACCTTCTGATAGTCATTGCATTCTAGGTTACAGTTGGTTTGAATTTTTTATCCACGCAGGGGGAAGGGAAATAACAAATATTTGAGAAGTATACGAGAAAGTTTAGGAGAGGCCACTCCCGCTGGTATTTTAAAGCAGACTTTATTTTCATATAATTTTTTATTGTTTGGAAATAATATTTCATATAATTATGCATTGTATATTATACATTTTATACTGTACTTTTTCATGTATATTATGTTGGTAAAAATTTGAGGACTTTTTTGTTTTCATATAATTTTTTAATATTTTATTATTACGATTAATTTAAAATTATATGCTTTATTATTATGAAATTTTCATTACTTTTTTCATGTTTGTGTATTTCCTTGATTGATATTGTAAAAGCTGTGTTTATAACAAAAAAAAAGTGAACCGAGATTTTGCAGTTCATCTTTTTATTGGAGTCGAATTATGCTTATGTGATACACATCAAATGCTCTGCATCAATTTAATTTTGAGATCATTTGAAAACAGAAGTGATGAAATCACAGCATATAGCACAATATAAATATGCATTTAGTTGTTAATTCTCATGCACAGTTATGTTGTCATGTGACCAAAAGGTCACTTAGACTAATATTAATGTGACAGCACAGTGCATTTACATGTGAACTGACATGGACTACTATGTTTGTCATTTGACCATGAGTTCACGCGGACTGACTCCATTTAAAAGATTTTGTTATTTTTTCATTCCATGACTACCATTTGCATCCCAAGGCATCTTTCATACATTGTCTTGGGGAAGTAGTGGTTGGAAGTCAGATGGCTGTAAAACTTCATGAAAATTTATGAGAACTCTAATTTTTTTTACCTGCTTTATTTATAGATTTTATCAGAAAAATTAGAAAATCAAAGTAGCACATTAAATTGTAGTATGGCACCACAGCAACCAGTACAGGATAATTTTGTTGATTTCCGCTTCTATACTAATGTACGTAAGTGGTAAACTGACATTCCCTTCCTGCTTTTTCTTTTTTATATTTCCTCTGTTGATTGTAGTGTTAATTGAGTGAGCAGATATCCCAAATTAGTTCTGGAGAGTTCCAAGTGATCTTATTTTTGTCTCCTTTTTCTAGAGTTTGAATTAAATATGTTGTATTTTCCCATTTTTTTTATTTATCAGCATATAGTTCATATTATGAAAAAAGGTGAACTAGGTTTAATTTTTAAGAAATTTAGTTTCTCTGAAGAATATTTCTTCCTTTTATTATTCCTAGGATATAGTCATCGTAATGATAATTGTTGATGAATCAGCCTGAAGTAAAAATAGTAAAAGTAATGGTAAATCATATTTCTTCCTTTTTTTTTTATCAATAGGTAGCCTAATTCTTTGTTTTCGATTTTAATATATTCAATTTTGTCCAGTATCTTCCCTCTCTCCAGGAAGTTCAGGAAATCTGGCCGCTTAAGGTAACAGTGCAATTACTAGGAAAAGTTAATGTATGAGGCTAATAGTTGACTTTTTTTTGCAGGGTGAAGGAATTGCTCCTTCTGAAGAAGAACCCAGTGAAGCTGTTACTGAAACCAGTTCAGCAGTACATACCATCCAAGCTTATAGAGATGTGAATGGTACAACATTTCTTTACTTGCATCCAGCTCCTGAAGGTGAAACAGGTGTTCAAGTTCAAAATGCACAGTTTCAGCCTGTTGTTGCAAGTTCAGAATCCATTACTGCCAATGGCGAGATTGTCTCAGTAGCTGTGCAAAAGGACTCCTCGGCACTTGAAGTTCAAGCTGTTGATGTTGATGCCAAGACGCAAGAAGAAGCTACTCCCAGAAGATTAATCCATGCACCTGTGAAAAATTACCAAGGATCTTCAGTGGCTACCAGAGCTGTTGTTCGACAGATGACCCGCCCTAGTCCTATCAAAACTGCACCCCCTGCCAACTCTAATAATAATAATAATAATAACAGTAATAAAGAAGACTCCTACGACGCCTTTGGAAAATACATTGCATCAATGTTAAGAAATCTTCCTTCTAAAACTGCTTGCAAGTTGCAAGGTGAAATAGTGAACTGGATTTTGAAGGAACAGATAAAAAACAATAATAGTTGACCTAGCCAGAAAAAGATGCCTTTTGATACATACCATTCTTCATTCTTTCATTTATGCCATTTTCAAACAAATCATGTAATTTTTTATTTCATTATATTCACCACCCATTGATGATGTTGACCCTCAGTTGCATAAGTTTATGGCTTCATTAAAATTTACCTACCATTTGGTAATTTCTCCCACCAAATTATACTAGAAGATTTTAAGTGTGACAACAGGAGAATAAAGTTTGAAACACTTCTAATAGTACTGCCAGAATTGAAATACAGGTTTTGTGCAAAAAGAAATTGAGGATTTATTTCACCAAAATAAATTTTGCCATGTACTTGCAAATCATTGAAGTAAAAATAAAGTGAAAGCTCATTTTAAATTTAAAAAAAAAATGCTCAGATATTTCTTTTTCTGTTTTTTAAATAAAAAAAATTGGTGCATTTTACAATTAGTTTCTGTAGTTTTAAAGTTTTTAGAGTTAACTGAAAACCATTATCTTTATTTCATCAAGCATATTTCATTATCTTTATTTCTTAATGCAAGCAAGAAACATGTTACAGAGTTTGGAAATCCAGGTTGGGTTAAAACCCGTTTAATTCTGTACTTAAAAATGTGAGCATTTGATTAAGAATACCTTTTAATAGAAAGTAATTAAATAATTGTTCAGTTGCATTTTATGAAATTATACCATATGTTAACAACCGAAATACAAAATGTAAGGTCAAAAATTATCCGTACTTTATCTTTGAGCTGTAGGGAAACAAAGCTAGTGGTTGAGTAAGACATTTCTTGAAATAGAACCCTGCCTGTTTGGGCAGTCAAGCATTGATGTACCATATCTTGGACGTCTTTTATCATAGAAAAGAGTTGTCCATCGAATGCGTCTGTGGGGTGATTTCAGGGGAGGGTGTTCCGGAACTTCAAAACCCAAATTGCAAGACTGTGTCTGGGCCTGCATTGTCATACAGCAGTACCACTTAGCATTTGGTGTTGATTGCAGGTTTCACAGCCTCTGATTAATTTCACCTCTGGACCAGAAAGAAATGGACGACTGCTCGCTGATCCATTTTGGTGCCTACTGCTAGCAGGGTTGTCGATTTATTTGATTTAAATCGGATTTTTTTTATTTAAATCAAGATTTTTTTTATTTTTTTAAAACTATATATATATATATAATTAACATTTGTATATTAGACAATGAGCGTTACACTCATAGAATTATATATATATAACAACATACCAGTCATTAAGCAGTACTTTCTTTTAAAAAAAATAAATTTAAAAAATTTAATTCAAAAATGTAATAACTATTTTAATTATTATTATTTGTGAACTAAAATATAACAATAATATACTTTTGAAATATAAGACAATTTTACTAAGGAAAAAAGGAACAATAAAATAAAAATTGTCATTTCTTGACTACAGTTATATTAATATATGTTAGAATATTGGAGAATTTTACACTCAGCTGTTCATTTGTTTCATTACAAACACAAGTTTTGAAGCTTTCTCTACTCCTAATCTGTTTGACCCAAAACATTAAATAAAAAATTTGTTACATAAAATTTTTAAATTCAGGCTTCAAGGTGCATTGAGTCACCATCAGGACTACCTGTGCGCCAAATTTCATGACTGTAAGTGCGATAGATTTGTCTGGACATTGCGCACACACTCACAAACATTGCCTTTCATAAGTATAGATCATAGTTTAATTTGCACTATGTAGATGTTTGTATATCTTTTGGAGCATTTATATGCATTACTTAATTATCTTACATTTGAACATTATTGCAATATAAAAACTTTTTTGTCCCCAACACTATTTAGTTTTCTCCAATATTAAAATGAAACTCGCTGCATTTTACTATGTTCTTTCCTTGTTAACATGACCCTTTCACAATATTTATTTTATTTTATAAAAAAAGGAGTATCTCATACTTTGCATTTTATTGTGTTGCTCATTAGAGATTTATTTAACCCTTTGCTGCGAATTGTGTCAGTTAATGACACACCTAATTTCACTCGCTTCTCAACCGTTAAATTCAACTATAAATGAAAAATAATAGGTTTAGGATAGGGCTAATAGTAGTCCTTTTAGAATGTATATAGCAATCTTATGAAATTTTGTTTCAGAATAGGAATTATTAGAGATAAAGTTTGGGAAAATTCCTTGACTCGGAGATAAGAAATTTTTCAGTTCTGGACGTTTAACAATTTTAGCAAAGTAACTCAAAAAATTTGCTCCAATATTCTTGAAGATTTAATTTATAATTTTCTGTAAGATTCAACAATAATTTTGGAGTGTATCAAGGTGGCTGTATCTAAGGAGGTTCTCATGAGGGGGGTGACCCAAAAGGGGGACGACCCCCCCCCCCTTCCACGGAATGAAGCAAGTTTTTTTAAAAACTTTTTTTTGTAGATTCTATGTCTAGGCAATAAACTAAACCCATTCATGTTGTTTTCTCATCATATTTCAAAAAAATTATTACCTTGTGCCGCAAAGCGTTAAAATCTAATTTGCGTTTGTTCTCAAAAATAAAGATATGGAAAGTACTTTAGTTAAATAAATTAATTTCATTGAATTGATGTATGTAACATATATTCTTTCTTTAAATATACATTTAAAAATATTTTAAAATCACTATTTAAAGATACATGAACAATTTTATTTCATTAAAGAATATTAACTTGATATTTAAAATAAAGTGATTTAAATCAGTGATTTTTTTTAAAAAAATCAGTTGATTTAAATCAGTGATTTTAATCAACTGATTTAAATCACCACAACCCTGACTGCTAGCGCACAAATGATCAAGCTTTATACAGATGACGCCAATATTGCAAACTATGCATGCATCCTCAGTAGTCAAACCTCATTAAAACAATATTTCTGGCTAAATTGCGGATAATTTTTTGACTTACTGATATAAATTGTTGCTTATCGCAGATAAGACCTTGGATGCTTGTTAAAGACTATGAAACTATTTATTATGAAATATTTTAATATAAAAATTATGATATTGTATTCTGTAGATTTGTATTTTTAAATAGGAAGATAATTTCAAAAAGAAGTTCAGTAATATTCATTTCAATAGTATATGACTTAGTTCTGTTTATGATAGTTTAATCTTATTAATATCCCAAGAAATATTTTGCTCTTGGCAATTTTCTTTGTGTGTACCATTTTGTATATACAGTTCTTAATAAAACATTATTTTTTAATGTACTTTGACTTGTTTCTAGAGCAGAATAACTTTTGTGTTAATAAAGTATCAAAATTTATTATGTTTTTAAATCAGCTAAGCTTATGTGTATCTGATACACATGTGAGCAAGGCATTTTTGAAAACTGCCAGTCGTACTAAAAAGCAGTTTAAGTGCTTTATTGTAGTCTTTATCTCTTCCATCATTTAAAAATCGTGTAAACTAAGATTTTAATGAATAGATTATAATTTTTGGATGGAATTTTAGGTTATTCCAGACCAATACCAATAGAATGTTGATCTGTTGAAGTTTTATATATCACCTATGGATATCAAATTGTAAGAAAGTGTGTGTCAAATTAGTGACTGGACTTTTAATAACTTTGAAATAAGAAATGAAGGAATATTTATTTGCCATATTTTTGACACATGTAGGAGAGCTTTTCAATTAATCAATTAACAGTTTTTTTTTTTTTACATTTTAATAAATAGTATAATTATTTTATATATACATAATACAGTAAAATTTAATTTTATTATAATATATAAATATATTTAAAATATTTTACTGCTATCCATCACTCCCTTCATAACTGCAGTTGCATAATAATAAAAATTGTTTAGCAGGATAGAAGAAAAATAAAGCATAATTTTAAACTTTAAACAGCTGCTTAATGGGGAAGGATCTGTCACAAGCATTGTCTTCTGCTCATGTAATCCAGTCAACGAAGGCCCAAAATGGGGTGATAAAAAACATTAAATCATATAGTTTTGAAAATTGGTATACATGTTCGTGAGGGGCTCCTGATGAGCATACTAAAACTCTCCGGTTCTAAGGGGCGAGTCCCCCGGTAAGGAGGGTTTCATCCCCCCCTTTTCTGATTTTTCTTGAATATCTCTAAAGGTTTTCAAATTGCAAGTGCAGTAAGTATTTACTTCCTTAAATTTGTAGGGTATTTAAGTCCAGTGAGTATGTGATAGTGTAATCAGGAATGTGGTGGTAGATTCTTTGCTTTGAGTCTTTGTAATGCTCTAATGCAGGGGTTCCCAACCTTTATTCCCTTACGTACCCCTTGATTAATCTTGATATTTTCGTGTACCCCCCGTACTGTCATATCCTTCTCTCCATTTACACACACCAACCATCCGTCTATGCATATATCAGTAGGCAAAATTATTCGTTTTTATTTTAAACCTTGTGTTTTTTAGTGTGGCCCATACTACCTGGCATATTTGAATTTTTGTAAATTATCTACTTAAAAATTAATGGGCTCAACTATCGACTTGAAAATTAGTTGTCATATGTAATTTGCATAGCTTAGACAAATTTGTTTAATATAATCAATATGAAAAAAAGTGTTCAAAGAAAGGTTTTGAACAGTTATAGCTGATTCCAACTAAAAATATAAATTTTATATTAAATTTTCCTTAAAACTATCCTTTCCTAAACGTGTTGCCATGAGCTTACTACATTTTTATCTTCCTGTTGTAGGATGCCACAGTATTTCCTACAAATTCATAGAAATTATTCATGTAGTTCTTACAATATTAAATGTGCCTCTCTCGATGGAGGTCACACAATACTTCACTCATTTCTGATTGTAAGGCGGGTCCCACTACTTGGAGGCCACTTAAGAAATTTTCTTATTATAGTTATGCTCTCAAAAGGCAACTGGACACAGCTGGGTGTCACAGTTTCATGGTGGTCGTATAAGTGACAGTGGCGTAGCGACTGGGGGTATAGATGCCCTCGGAGCTTGTCTAAGGAGGCGCCATGCAGTCAAAACGTTACTGCGTGTATGCCATTCTTACTTTCTCGTATACAAAGAGAAAGTATTGTAATCGTCAAAAAATTTTAGACCTCCCTGAATCCGAGAAACACAATTTTGGAATTATATGTGTCTGTCTGTGAACACGAAAACTATTCAAGTTAGAGAGATGAAATTTGGCATGTGATCTTTACACATAATTTGTAGGTTTCTATCAAATTTTGGGCAAAATCTGTCCACGGGTAGTCTTCCTGTCTGTCTGTGTTCATATGAACATGATAACTCAAAAACTGAAATAGCTAGATAGATAAAATTTGGTACACAGTTTTGTCATCAGGAATATAGATTGTATCAAATTTTGGACCAAATCTGTCAAAGGGTCGACTGTCTGTCGGTCTGTATAATCGCATACTTCTGAAGACGATAATTTCTAAAAGAAATGACTTGGATAAATAAAATTACGCATGCAGTCTCGCAACCGTAATTCTAGATTTCTCTCCAATTTTCGTTTAAATCGATTTTTTTTAAAAAAATGCGTTGCGTATTCGGTTACTTCCCCATTCTACGACGCAAAAAAGGGCGCGAACGCTGGAGCATTTCCCCCACTTGTGTTAGGGAATACCGCACGTTTCTGGCGCGCGGGGTTTTCCCCCCCCCCCCCCGTGTTAGGCGAATGCGAGAAAGTTTCGGAGAGGCCACTCCCGCTGGTTATAGCCAAATATGACGAGAGAGCGTAAAAATAATGCCATACCCTCGGCACCCTTTACGCCGCTGGTGGAATCATATTTTCCTGACGCCAATGGCCATTGGGGGCCGTTCAAATATTACGTAAGCATGTTTTTGGTATTTTTTGACCCTCCTCCCCCTTGTCAGCAAAAATAAGCAAATCGCAAACCCTCCTCTTATAATTACGTAAGCAAACTGCAACCCTCCCTCTTTTTTTTACAAAACGTATAACAGTAATAATCTAATTTTAAAAATTTTAGGACTTAATTCAAATAAAAAAAACTCTAACGAGGCTTAAAATGAAAAAAAAAATGTAAGTTTAATTTCCTTAGAATTTCAAGTTTAAGCTTACAAAAATCAAGTTTAATTTTCTTTTGCCAAATTTAACGTTTTCTTTTTACAAATTTAATGTTTTTAAATTAAATTATTTGTGCAAGTTACAAGAGATTTTCGGAAATAAAGTGATTTTAATGTCTTACGTAAGCATCACTCATACTCCCCCTCCGGCCTTGTCAGCAAAAATAAGCAAATCGCAAACCCCCTCCCCCCCTTGAGTGCTTACGTAATATTTGAACGAGAATGCGTTTTTGTCACTTTTTAAAGTCGAATACGTTGAGGAGGCCGCCATCGACACAAGTTAAGTCGCTGGTGAGGGGCGAAAAAATCCTAATTATGGCCCGGGCGCCACTTTCTCTCGCTACGCCAATGCACTCTTACCAGCATATGAAATCATTCATCGCCAGCAATAAATAAAGAGAGAACATCTTCTGTTATAAAACGCTCACAAATTGCAACTTCGAACAAAAAAAATTCTTTGATTAATTGTAGCTTTCATGCCTCTGTTTGCTGTCCGGAAAAGAAGGCCTCCAATCGTCTGCGAGTTGCCTTACACATGTCGTCTGTTCCAGTGGATTCCCGCTTTATTTATTCCAGAACTAGCTGTGTGGCCCGGCGTTGCACGGGCTATCACGAATAATAGGATATTCCCGGGCGCAGAGAAGTGAGACCTTGGGATCCATATATTTTCATATGCCCCGCCTCCGTTTTTCTCTACAATCAACAAATATTGTCACTTACATTCCCTAACAAACGTTACGAAGTTAAACACTTTAATACAAAAAAAGAAAGAAAAAAAGCATGAAAATTATTTTTTTCCATTTTAATCAATCCAAACACAGAAGCTCGTTCAAAAAGGAGTACCACCTTCCGTTAAATAAAAAAAAATGCAACACCGGATGTGAAGACTAATAATAGGGGGGGGGGGGGGCGAATCCGCCGTGAATGAATTCATCATGTTGCCAATAGATGGCAGCACGTAAATTCATTCATTTTGACGTTTTTAATTAATATCTTTTTAACTAATTACAATTTCGGAATTTAAATAGTCGAAATGGATTCCTTGGATTATTTTCTATCTTTTGGCTAGTTTCAGGATTCAGTGGTTCGTGAGAAGATAGAAGGACATAGATATATATGTTTGCTTACCTTCGAATTTTGATAGGATAGATTGGCAAAATAAAAGATGGTCCGTGAAGATTTCACTTGTTTTCATTTTTACTTGTTGGATTTATTTTCGCTGGCCTCGACGGGTAAGATAACAAAACGGATCAATAATAGGGAGTGACACTTGAACCGTTTGTTAGCTGTCTTCTCGCAGTTTCATTTTTGTGTCTACTTATTCATGAAGGTCTTTCAAACAAATCAAGTTTTGTTAGGACTTGCGGAGGCCCTGAAAAATGATTTTTAATGTGGAATAGGGATTCTTGAACTATTGGCCTCGACGTCTTGATAGGGAATCTATAGTCATTCATTCCCTTGAGCAGGCCTGTCGAGACCCAAGCCGATACTGGTAAATAAGTACAACCAAGTACTGGCACACCTAATGTGGCCATTCGTTCCGTATTTAGGTAGCCTGCCCCCAAGCACAGCTTCGGGACGCCAGGATGTCCCGTTTTCAGAAAGAAAGCAACCCATGGTAACAAGATTTTAAAAAAGGAACCTGCTAGGCCGCACTTACTTCTAACTACATAACACCACAGAATGAAACACTGGGAATTATTGCAATTGAAAATCGTTGAGTGAATTTGTTCAAATACTTTCACACCAATAATTTGAATCATACGAACTTTCGTATAATTATTGAAATATAGTCTATGTCTACCCGTCATTAACGCACTTGTAGAAGGGTCTTTTCGCATATGAATAAGTTGTGGATGAATGGAAAAAAAAAATTCCCTAAAGTTATGTCAGTTACTAATGTAAATTTTAAGAAATTCTGCCATGGATTTCTTTTTTATTTGAAGTCAATACCAAATATACTAAAGCAAAAATTTGTTCTTTAGAAAAACACAATATCACATAAATTATTTATTTTTATGTATTTATTCCTGTTCTTTTCATAAATGAATAAAAACTGAAAAAATGTGCGTTTTCTTGAATACACATACAATTACATAACAATTAGTAGATATCCCGTTTCGAGATAAAAAATTAATGCCCACGTTAGGCATACCCCTTGCTCTGTATTCCGGTTGCCTGATCATATCACGTATTGTTGCGATCATATTACAGAATACGCGATCATATCACGTATTCTGTAATTTCTATCAATATAATAAGAATGTGTTAGATTTATATTCAAAGGAAATAAATGTAAAAATATAGTTCAGTTCATGGCGGCCCCCATTTGTTATGGAAGAAAATAAAATATTCTTGAAAATAAAAAAAATATATTTTTTTTTTTCCTTGTCCGGGACCGGTAGGTCCCATTCTTAGTCTTGGCCCCGGGGATTTTGTCCCTTCTTAGCCCCCACCTCATTGGGAGGCCTTGCCCTTGAGTAATCTGAAAGTCATGAGTTCAGTTCTACAGGAGCAGTTCAACTCCTCCTAAACAAAATTCTGTCTCCTTTGACCAATATTAATTAGTGCTAACTAATAAGAAGAAAGTTCAGATCTGCCAAAACAAGTTATTTTAAATAGCTGCATAGACCTCCTGTTTACTTCATTATCCACACGGACCTGAATATCGAAAGTGAGGAAGACCATATCTCAAAGTTGTTCGGAAATTTATTTCCTGGTACGAGGGACGTTCCGAAAGTAAGTTTCGTCACAAGGGAGATTTATTACAAACAGAAACATACAATGGCATAACAAAATACAGACATTTTACTATTTTTCCACATATTCGCCACCGACATTGACAGTGAAATCAATTTCGAGAAACCATCCTGGTAAAAATCGGTGCCCAGCGATCGGAGGAAGTTCTTCAGAGCCTTAACATCAGTTTGATGAGCATGTTCGGAAGTGACGTTCAGATAGCGCTGACTTTAATGCAGGAAAAAGTCTGATTCGGGACTGTAGGCCTGGCGATCCCATCTCTCCCATCCCAGGCGACGAATGTGTTCTTTTGTGTCCCTTGCTGTGTGGGGTCTTGCATTATCGTCCAAGAATAAAACCGCTCAACTCTAGAGCCTTGATCTCCCATCCCAGGTGACGAATGTGTCCCTTGCTGTGTGGGGTCTTGCATTATCGTCCAAGAATAAAACCCCTCAACTCTAGAGCCTTGGTCGGACCCTACAGCCCCCATCAGACTTTCGCCTTTTCCCTGCATTGAAGTCAGCACTATCGGGTCGTCACTTCCGAACATGTTCATGTGAAGAACTTCCTTCAATCACTGGGCACCGATTTTTACCAGGATGGTTTCTAGAAATTGACTTCACTGTCAATGCCGGTGGCGAATGTGTGGAAAAGTAGCCAAAAGTTTGTATTCTGTTACGCCATTGTATATTTCTGTTTGTAATAAAGCTTCCTTGTGAAAAAGCATGAAGACATTTACTTTCGGAATGTCCCTCATAGTAATAACCACTGTACCACAGTTTAAATGCAATTCAAGTCTTTTTTTTAATGTAAAACCAGTGGAAAACACAGGTATTCTCATTCAACAACCAAATGCGCTTTGCCACTGAGAGCGTCGTAACTTGTGAATACAACCAAATTCCCAAACCTATATACGATTTTTTGAAATTGTAACACTTAGAACATAGTGGGTATTGTTTTAAAGTCAATTCTATCTTTTTCAAACATTCGTGGAATTGTTTTGATGCTATTTCTCATAATCAGGTAAGGTACCATTCTGATTTTTTACAATTCAAACTCTGGTTTGAACGTCATAAAATACTAGTATGTTATATTCTCTATAGTATATTATTATTAATCCAACAGGAAAGAACTGATTCGATAAGGTTTACAGTTAAATGCCATTCTGCTCATACCTATTGGCTTAAAAAAAGAATTTAAGGAAAAAAAAGGTGGAAATATAAATATAGTAATTTGCATAGAGATCAAAATTGGGACGAATAATGTGATATCTAGCCAATGATGCGGATGCCAAGTTTTTTTTTTCATTCATAATATCCTTGTTCCTTCATTCAGAACAATTAATTATTCTTACGAAAGATTTTTTTGTTATACAATATTTTCACGCTAGGTCGGCATGTTTTGAACACTGGGTTTGATGATCTGAAAACTTTCTAGAAAGTAGAATCCTTCAGCAATATAAGTAGTCTGGAACGCTCAGTTCCACACTCGTATCGGGCGTACACCAAACCTTCGGATATAAACCAGATTATGTTTTGCAGTGTATTGTTTAAAATAAAATGATGCCCAGCTAGTCCTGACTTCAGGTACAAACTGCCAAGTTTGACAGGCAATTTCCCGTAAGTTCTGAGTGTCGTGTCGAATGTCAAGGGAGCAAGTTTTAAGAGTTTTCTTGAGGCATGATTTAAGTAGAGGGGCAGTTTCTACTACAGTACCGTAAGTAACTTGTCCTGTTACTTATTATGCCTCGTTCCCTTCGATTTTAGAGGGTTCTTTAACATAGGACAAGTGAACTTTAGGAGATTCAGTATGGCAACAATTCCCGAACTTTTTCGATTCATGGCGCCCTTGGTGAATCCAAGATTTTTCCGAGACGCCCTATGTAAAACACCAACAAGTACTTTTTGCAAAATAGTCATAGTTTTTGATTAGGTTAGGTAAAATTAAATAAAACACATTATAGGCTAAGGCAACAGTGGGTAGTATGGGCCACTCAAGGAAAATTTGATATCAAATTTATATTTTTAGTTGGTTTGAGCTATAACTGATCAAATCTTTCTTTGTACACTTTTCTTCATGTTGGTTATATTAAACAAATTTATCTAAGCTATGCAAGTTACATATGACAACTAATTTTCAAGTCGATAGTTGAGCCCATACTACCCGCCGCACAGTGATCGATTTTATAAATCTAGCTGGACAAAAATCAGAGAACCACCATTGTTATTTCTTGGTACCAATTGTTTTATTGGCAGCAGAAATACCTATGAAGCAATAAACCAACTCTAATTTAAACGATTAGTTCCTGGAATTTTGCCTGTAATGGGTAAAAGTTTGCATATTGCGACATTTATGTACATTATAAGTTCATTTTATGATCTAGAAGGGAGATAAGTGATTTGTGTTATTTGTTGTTTGACTTATTTTAAAATAATATTTGATCAGTTTTCTAAAAATGATTGTGAATACTTCGTAACCATATTTTTTTTAGAAATTAACCTGTTTCTTATCACTGTTTCAGTAAGAAATTTATCTCTAATTTAGTTAAATTTTATTGGGCTTTCCTTCAACAGCACATTCCATTTTTACTCTGTCGTTCCCAAATAATGTAAAAAAAATCCAACCCTGAGATTTTCATGAACCTCCACTTTTTAGATTTTCCACGAGTTCGAAAAAACCCTTTTGAACCTCTTCCCATTGACTCATTTTGTTTAAAATTTGACATCGATCTACATTTTTTTCTCTCGTCAACACCACGTACAAATTGTTATTCATTTTTACTTTCCGTCTTCGCATGCATATGAACAGACAGTCTACCCTTTGGCGGATGTTGTAGTTGCGTTCGGTGTTTCAGTTTTTTAATATTTCCATTTTTAAAACAATAATAAGTTTAATAACTTCCAACTAAGATTAAATATAGTTCTGCCAGTATTGTTGGTGTCGGCAACTCCCTTCCACACAGAGCTCATAACACTCGTGAAGCGCATGGGCCATATGGCTGTGTTGCGCAACAGGCGATAGGCCTGTGAGCATAATTTGCTCATAATTTTCTTTTCTTTTCTTGGATTGCATAGCATTCACACTCTTCAACAACGGATCAAGTAGATCTACACACAGATGTGCAATTTCGGTGCGGAGATCACATATTGAAATTCAACCACGTCAGCTCGTTGCATTTCTGAGTTACCGCGTTCACAAACTCAGAACTAGAGATGTCGATGGACAATCACCCTAGCGATGGATTTTGTCCAAAATTTGATATAGATGTACAATTCTGGTAAAAAAAAGCTATACACATTTCATCTATCTAGTTTATTTCGTTTTTAGAGTTATCGTTTACACATTCACTACGACGGACAGACAAGCAAACTTTTTGTCCTAAACTTGATAGAAATCTACATTTTTGAGTCATGACCGCAAACCAAATTTCATCTGTCAAGATCCCTCCAATTTTGAGTTATCGTGTTCACAGACAGATAGACATAAGTCCAAAAATGGTTTTTCTCTCTCAGGATGGACCAAGGCATTGATATAACTTTGACAAAAAAATTATGAATCTATGAAATTCTAGAACAAATCTAAATAAAGGGACCGTTTTCTCCAAAAATAAGCAAAGAATATTCTTATTAAACTTCCTATTTTGGGGTTGCGCAAGTTTTCTCGGCCCAAAATAGAATCGCAGGCAGGAAATTTACGAAGTCCTGGTGACAAAAAATAATGAATCTATAAAATTCTAGAACGAATTACATCCCCCGTAAGAAAATAAACTGTTACTCCAAAAAAGAAATAAGGAATATATAGATATATAAAAGAACGTGGCGGAAAAAGGGGGATAATTTCTTTTTTGTCGATGGCAACTTCTGTTACCAAACAAAGCCGGAAGCCTCCGCCATGTTAGGCACAACTTCATAGGAATAGCCTGTTACTATATTCGTTGTGGTGTAAAATAACCTTTTCTCGCAAAAAATGAGTTTAAGACGTAGAGTTCACAATATTTCTTACAATATAATGAAACTTTGGATGAAATGATTCAAAAGAGATCAGTTAGAAATGAAGCAGATGGGATTAGGGAGCCAGAGAACGTTTAGATCAACGTCAAAATAGTTTAAGTCATCGACTTGGATTTTTCTAAAAAAAAATAAATAAATAAAGGGTTGAATCAAAAACTTGCAAATAAATTTTATCAAACCTTAACCTCAATCTAAATTTCAGCAATCTTTAAAATTCCAAACTACGATATAAATGACGGTTGAAATAAGAAAAACCCCTGTTTCACCATCTTGCCGTGTCTTCTGTTAGTACAGTTGTCAAGGCATTGCGCTTGCAATTCAATGTTCCGGGGTTCGGTCCTTGGGTGACAAATTTTTTCTCCGAGTGTTTTCACTCGCCATTAATTATTACCGTCTTCTACTAATCGATTTATTTTTAATCTTTGAAAATTAAAAACTTCCAAAAAATCTTTACACATTTTTCTTTCATATTCCTAAACACATTTTTCCTCCATCCTCTTTGCCGCATGACTAATATTTTGGATAGTTTAAGTTTCAGATAATATTTTCCTAAAACTTATGGGAAAATAAAATTTTTACTAGATTTTATTCCTTTTTCCAAACATGGTATATTATCTGATAAATTGAAAATAACTCCTAATGTAAATTCCATCTCTCCAATTTCCAAGTGTTCTAAATTAAGAAAAGAATAAAAACTGTTTTTAAAAACACTGTTTCATTAGTGTACTAAAAAGTAATCTTTTATTTTAATTATTTTTTACATTTTAGCTTTTAATTTAGAATTTATCATTATTAATATAAATTTTTTTTTAACAATTTCTTCTTAAATTCATAAGCAGATGGCGCCAATGACATAAAATAAGTTAATCAATTAACTGATAATAAAATTCTGAAATAATTAAAATAGTGTAGTGTCATCAAGAAAACACGTATGTACAAGTTAACAGAATGGAAAATACCTGTAAGGGGCCGTTCAAATATTACGTAAGCATGTTTTTGGTATTTTTTTGACTCCCCCTCCCCCCCTTGTCAGCAAAAATAAGCAAATCGCAAACCCTCCTCTTATAATTACGTAAGCAAACTGCAACCCTACCCCCCGTTCTTTTTTTTTTACAAAACGTTTAACAGCAATAATCTAATTTTAAAAATTTTAGGACTTAATTCAAATAAAAAAAACTCTAACGAGGCTTAAAATGAAAAAAAAAAAATGTAAGTTTAATTTCCTTAGAATTTCAAGTTTAAGCTTACAAAAATCAAGTTTAATTTTCTTTTGCCAAATTTAACGTTTTCTTTTTTCAAATTTAATGTTTTTAAATTAAATTATTTGTGCAAGTTACAAGAGAAGTTTTCGAAATAAAATGATTTTAATGTCCTACGCTAATTCATCATATCTCCCCTCCCCTTGTCAGCAAAAGTCAAACA
This sequence comes from Araneus ventricosus, assembly GCA_013235015.1. NCBI lineage: Eukaryota > Metazoa > Arthropoda > Arachnida > Araneae > Araneidae > Araneus > Araneus ventricosus. The sequence goes on from BGPR01000784.1 coordinate 64,910, forward strand.
AATCGCAAACCCCTCCCCTTTGGATGCTATATGCTAATATTTGAGACTGGCCCCTAAATCAACAGGTCCGTTAATGTACTGTCAATTAATATCCGTTACTACTGTCCCTACAATTAACGTTTCATCTGCCCTTGCCGTACACACAAATAATGTTTTATTCAAACGCACAATACCTGCAAATGAACGTTCTATTCGATCGCACAGTACCTACGAATAGCATTTTATTTGAATGCATCTGACCACTGCAAATAAGGTGGAGCTAAGGTTCAGGACCGAAAACTTTTATTCCTTCTTGATTAAGGTGAAAGCATTAAAAGGAAATCAGCTTAAGATTTTTATTTATTCATAATATTGTGTTTCTTTATGTTCATAGTGCTAAGATGTCACACCACAATGTCTTTATTAATAATATTAAATCTAATTTGTTTTTAGAATTAATTTTTAGAATAATTATATTTGTTTTAATTTTGCAACTGTTATGTATTTGCTTATTTATGCACTTTCATAATTTTCTGTGACAGTTTTATTTGAAGAAAAATATCCTTTTTGAGGCTAAAAAAATTTATTCTGTACTGATTTAAGTTAAAGCATCAGAAGCAAAATAAAGCTGATTCATAAATATATGTATATAAAGAGTTTACAATAATTGTGCTATAGTCAAAGACAGGCCAAGAAGATAGCAGAGATTACGGTATGCTTCGGCGCTGCACCGATGAATGGCGTAGTTGGTGTTCGTACGCGTTTGGGGTTACTTCGTAGAATTCGCAACAGCAAGTAGATTTTCTTTGCTTCGTGTCGCTACAGCCTTCGTTCTCAAAACAAAAGAAAGTTGCTTGATGATTTTTTTACTATAGATACAATTTGCATTATTAATTAAAGGTACCTGAGAAATATCAATAGAGACACTTGACACTATATTTAAAATTGTATACAGCAGAAGATCTAGCAAAAAAAAAAAAATTGATTAACAACCATGCTTTCATGTTATCTTGAAATAAAGGATGCATAAATTTTTTAATAATTAAAGGAAATTTAATAAAAAAAATAAAATATTTAAATGAATAATGCTCGAATAATAATCAGATTACTAGAAATTTTAAATTATATATTCATAAAATTTTTTTCGCTCTTCAATACGGAGTTTTGAGAAGTTAAAATATGTACATTGAATGTATATTATACAGCATAACCAAAGCTTCATATTCTATTTTAAATATTTTTCTTAACACTCTTATATATATTTTTCATTGTATGCAAATATTTTTGGATAAACTTGCTTGCACAAATGAATCCGTTAAATCAGAGTTTAACATTTGTTTTTATAAATAAACAGATTGGCAAACATATAAAATGCAAAAATAATATATTGTGTTACATGCTGGGCAGCATTCTATATATATGTAAATTAATATCAAAGTATTAATTTACATACACTGATCTCAAATTACATCAAACAATACAAAAATTTGTATTAAAACCATTAAGGAAATTTGTTTCAGCATTTTTTTTAATGTTGGGAAAATTATTTAATATGGAGAAAATGCCAATAACACAACCTTTTTGTTTCACTTTCCCTCTTTCAATATTTTGTCTCATGTGTACTCTTTTTTATTATGATATATTTTTTATTTCCTTGATTTCTTGAGTTTTTGACATCGCCTTCATATTTCACTTTTCATATGTTTCAATTTTATTTTGATGATATTGTTATATATATATATGTACAAAACTGATGCAAATACTGGAAAAGAGAATCAATAAATAATTTCAAAATCAGCGATATTTTAGAGTTGCTACGATATAAAATGATAAAAAGAAATTAACACAATAAATTCTGATACGTTTTCTGAGGATCCAGCCAGCATCAAGAGATTATTCGCCAAATGAGTCCCCAGAGACAGAGAGAAAAAAAGCTTTTCCCTGAATGCTCCCAAGGTCATTTGGCACCTCGTAATTTCCGACAAGGCAGGGGAAAAGAAACATTTAAGAAATTAAATAACATACGTTTAGAAGATAGATTTTATTCTAGAAAATATCGGTTTTTCTTATTTAAACAAAATTCTGTTCAAATATCAATTACTTTTAAGATACATTAAGTAACTGCAGGACTATTTCACTTGGCGGAAGAATACCATCCATCAACTTCCACTGTATAACATTCTTGAGTTGTCTTGGACTATAGGACACGCAGTGTCTTCTGCAGACAGCAGGGTCTGGCAAAACCAGGAGGATTGAATACAGAGAATCCTCCTGAGTTGGCAAACCAGCGAGCAGGGGCTGATCCCCTAGTTCTTACTAATCGTCCTGGTTTGAGTCATGTTGAATATTTTTCCGCCTAAGAGATCGCACTGAAAAAATTTACGAAGTCCTGGTTGCAAAAAATTTTATGGATCTAAGAAAATCTAGAACGAATCCAAAAAGAAACAGGGAATATATTTACCACCGAGTGTGTCGTACGGCAGTCCTACCCATGAAGGAGAGAGAAATTAGGTTGAATGATTTAAACCGTTAAAAAAAGTAGGCGGCAGATGACAGTTTTAAACCGTTTTTTAAGGCGCCAAATGAAACTATTATTTATTCGAGCATGAAATCTTACGGTTATCATTTTAATCCATCGTGATTGTAATTAAAACCTTATCACTTCCTGGTACTTAAGAATGGACTTCAGGAGTTTAATGCTCTCAGCTATTGTTCGCTGTAATGCAGGAGGTCAATATTTCGAAAACAAATGCAGTATAAATGAACAATTAATTCTACTGATTAAGATATGTAGTCACACCATGATGAATAGCATAAGCCAGTCTATTAATTAAGCTATTCTTCCTAATCCGTTCGTACAATGCTGTAGTATTAAAAAGCTAAAATTTCCTAAAAGTCCTAAAATTTATTGCAGCGTCAGACTGTCGCAGACAGAAAACTTTTTGTATTTTACCTTTTTTTATTTAATATATAAGAATTTTATGCAAAATATCCTAACTTTTAATTTTCGTCAGAAAATGGAAACCACTCGCCTAAACAACGCCAAAATCCAGGTTTTTTATCTTCTTTAAGTTCAAATAGGTTTTTCCAAGGTGAAAATTTTTCAAATTCTTATTGTTAGTTTTATTTTATTCATGTTAGAAAGTGTCAGCGACCGAATCGTTTGATATTCATTCAACCAACTCGCTTATGAATTCTTTAACAGTCATATCTAAGCTGAAGTGATAAAAATGAAAGCAAATTATGAAAACTGAAATTTTTCTGGTATCACTTGCATACATATTTGTTTAATCAAAGAGCTTTAGAATGTAGAAGAAAAATATATCAAGATTCTGTATGCAAATGGCTACAAAATATTTTAACGTCAAGAACTTACAGTTAAAGCTAAAATCGGATAGTGGAAGAAATATCTAATATGTTAATTTATTACTCTGTTAAGAAATTCATAGAACTATTCTTTTTACCGTAACAAGGAATCTTTTACATATTTTGCCAAAGAAATCTTTTCATGTATGTCTGTTATCTATAATCTTTATCACTGATCCATCAACATTCTTCTTCCAAATACTATGTACCTGGTTTGTAGCTCACTTTGTACGTTCTTTACTTTGTGCAATTAGAAACAGCTCTCTTTTTGTTAGCGCTATACTAAATACAGTAGAACCGCGATTATCCGACGTAATTGGGACGAACCTACATAATCAAATTTCCGGATAATAGAGTTTACCAATAATCATCATAGTTTAATGTGAAACATCGTTATCGAACTCCCTATTATGACTATTTAAACTGCAAAAATAAATATCTAAATTAGATTACCAATGAAAATTTATTTTGAAACAAAAAACTTCACAATGATTTAAATGGAAGCTTCATCAAATTGGTCATCCTTTGTATGAGCTCTGTACTGAAGTTTTCTAAAACATTTGTTCAGAGAATCACTCTGTTCTTGTTTTGCAACTAAAGGCCTTTTGAAAACACTCAAAAGCATCATTGTTACTAATCTTTCTTGAGATCATTTGCCTCATCATCATCTTCGTCTTCTTTTGGAGAATGGCGGACTTCGATAATTTCTCATCATTAAGCAACTGGAAGCCTGTCACAATGTACCAATCTGCTTTCTTTGATCCCACAGTCTTCAAAACCTGGAAACACTAAAATGTTTGAAAATTCAGCAGCGCCATCTTTCGCAATGTCTGAGCATTTTCATCTGCGGCAGTTGAAAAAATTCGGCAAAAGTTTTCGCCAACTTCGTCTAGTGTCATGCGGCATAGATTCCATGCTTCCTTAGTCATATCTTTCTTCTTGAAGATTTCCAAAACTCTATTATGTGAAGTGAGATGCAGAGTTCTCCTTCAGACGATAATTTTCGATTAATTTCTTTCAGGCGGCGCCGTTTAAAGCTCCAAAACGCAAAGGTTGCGCTGGAGACGTTGTAAAGCTTTAAAAAATGAATTTTGGTTAACAGAAGTGTCGATTTAAAAGAGTTTCGATAATAGACGCTGAAAAAAAGTAAACCGACGAATCTTAAATAATTCCGAGAGTTCCGTTAAACGAGGTCGGATAATCGAGGTTCTACTGTACGCTTTATATTCTACTAGAACGCACGGCGTCCGTGAAATCAGGACTTCAACAAATGAAAAAAAGTCATACAATGGCATAAAAGTTCTGAAAACAAAAGATACATTATTGATTTTCCACTTTATTTTCTTTGCGATAAATTTCAAATGTAGAAAACAATACAAGTATGTTAATGCCAAAAAAATATTAAAAAAATTGCAACGTGATGAGAGACATAAACAAGTTAAGACACTGCGAAAATATAATCAAGTCATTCAGTTGAAGGTTTGACGTATCCTGCGCTGCACCGTCATCCAATCAAAATTGCCAGCAACGTTCCGAAGAAGTGCGCGGGAAGCTCCTAGAGGAAAAATATCTTCAACTGACCAAGAAAAAATTAATTTAAAAAAACAAACGAGAAAAGATATTTTAACCATTCTTGAAATTCTGATGGGATGTTGTAGTTATAGAAAAAAAAATAATAGTGTTATTATAGAGCGTTGGATGCAGCAAATTTAAAAACAAAAAAATAAAATTACGATGGTAAAACAGGACAATTTTTAAAAAATTTCTCAAATTCAGTAAAATGATGTTTGAAGCTCAAAACAAACTTCATTAGAAAGAAAATTGTTTGTTCATCCGATGGTGCGTCTGTTGTTTTCAACGATCATTAGAAAAGATGCTCAGCCGTAAACATCCCGAAAATGACCCATTAAATAAAAAATTTTTAGTCATTTTAAAATTCGCGTTGAGGTCGATCACCACTTACGACTACCTGTGTGCCAAATTTCATGGCTGTAAGTGCGTAGATCGTCTTAAACTTGCACACGCACCAAACATTCCTTTATAAGTATAGACTAATATATGTTCTGTGTTGAGTCGTCCTTTGTGCTCTGGTGTTATGAATGTCAAAATACCACACCCTAACTAGTACAAATCGTTCTCAAAGGAATGTAGGCAGCATAACAAAAAAATTTTCTTTCCAGAGACGAAAATAACTCAGACAGCTTTTTTTTTTGGGTTTCTTGCTCTTTTTTTTACTGTTGTCCACAGGGGATAGTAATTATTTAATAGCAATACCAAATTATTTTTCTTCATTTTCATTTTTTTACTTTTCTCGTATCAGAAGTATACAAAGAGAAAGTATTGTAATCTCAAAAAATTGAACTCGAGATTTTGACGAATCTCCCACGTTTTGACCTCCTGAGTAAGAAAAACACAATTTTGGGTCTTCTGTCTAAATGCATGAACTGATAACAAACTATTAGAGCTGGGATGAAATTTGGAGTGTGATCTTTACACATAATTTGTGGTTTCTATCAAATGAAATCCGTCCACGGGAAGTCTGTCTGTCTGTTTTCGGCGGTCATCTGAACACTAATAAAAAACTTGAATAGCCAGATGGATAAAATTTGTAATAGTTTTATCATCATAGATAGTGTAGTCGTATAATTTCGGTAAAGATATTATTATTTTATCTCATACATTTTTATTTTGGATAAATAAAATTGAGTATGACGGTTAACATTAATTATAGTCATTCTTGAATTCTTTTCAATCAGTTGAAAAAAGGCGTTCAAATTGCGTAATTAATTTTAAACTGATTCTCCAGTACGCGTACCAAGGTTACTGAGGTATAAAGGTTAGTGTTCAGTGCTTATTGGTGTTCAGTGAAAACTTTGCTTACTTCTTAAGACGTTTATTAGAAATAGCGAACACTGAATGCAAAACAGATAAATGCGCGGACATCACAAAGACAGACGGAAGCGACACAAGTCAAGCGTACTATGTACCAGGCCTTTTGCAACAAAAATCACAGAGAAGATCTAAATCAGCTTTACAACTAAAAAAGAATACAAGTTCAATAGAGTTGCGCATGCGCTTTATCCAGGTTGAAATCTTAATGTGAATGAATGAAGTGTTTTTCACCGTGAATCCGCCCCCGTTGAGGACGTTTGTCCAAACTCCGGCAAAAGAAGAGGTCCACATTACTGTGATGCTCAAAGACTCCCTGCTGCTGTCATTGACATTGACGCTTTGGACCAAGACCGTCCTCACCAGGGATACCTTTATCCGGAGCAAAATTCCACTGTAGTGAGCTTGTGCCTTACTATCGGTGATGACCAGCTGCCTTCTTGTAGGTTGGGTTGAGGGATCTCACTTTTCAGAGCTGGGGTTCATTGAGATATTTCAGGCTCCATCTGCTCAAAATTTGGCCACGGGTCCTGTAAGAGTTCCACTAGAAGACAAAAGACACAGCAATGAGTATTTTTGTTCAGAAACTAAATAATGGAGATCCAAACAAAATGCAGAGTTAAGGGCTGGAGATAGATTGGATCTCAGAGAGAGAGGCACAATGTCTAGGTTCAGTTGCTTCAATTTGAGTCACTAACTGTGGTCAGTTCCTCCAAAGTTCAAAACTGTTGTTTCTTTATACCTTCAATAAAATATTCTTCATAGATTTTATATTCCTTCCCACAATCACAAAATTTGGTGAAATG
>BGPR01000784.1:79709-236000 GCA_013235015.1 Araneus ventricosus
ATCGTGTAGAATTAAATTCTTGATTATATTTATACACTAAAAAAAGAATCTAACGAGTGCTAAATCGTAGCACTCGTTAAGAAGCTCTTTACGAAGAAAGGTATATCGTTTTTTTCCTGCGTTTCCCCTGAGCTCTGAAAAGAATGCTATTAGATTGCTGATGGATTTAGATATCGTGTAGAATTAAATTCTTGATTATATTTATACACTAAAAAAAGTTGGAGGTGTCTGCAATGGTTTCTCATATGTGTGGTTTTATGTCCACATCCAATAATGATCCCGATTGTCTTTTACCGTTTTATTGACACACACAACACCACTACGACATATGTATACAAAGGCAGAAATCACATGGCTTAGAGCCGGATCAAAATCTACACCCGCTCGGGGGTAGGGTCTGAGTGTGAATCCCTTCGGGGGTGGGGATGACAGTTCTACTTTTCCCTTTCTGGGGATTACTGTAGCCAAGTTGCCACAATGTATGTACCCTGTGCCCGACGTAGATAGGGCTGAAAATATTTGAATGTCGTTTGTAAATAAAAAAAATTAACTATTTAATTAATTATCACGAAATTTTCATTAACAATTGCTTAATGTTTCAGTATTAGTGAGCACAATCTACAACCCCGGTTAGCCTCCTAAAGAGGAGGAAGCAGTTTAGGATAACAATTTTGGCGGTTCATCTCTAACTATCTTGTGCCTGATTTCAGTATGTAGTTCTGAAATGTTTTGAGCGTAAGAGGAATTCAAAACTCTCTTTGTAGGCTGCACTTATATTCTTTATCAACGTTCACTCTCCGTCGGGCGCCATGGATACTCCAGAAAAACACGCAGCACAGGTAACAGCACTTCTATAACTTAATAACACAAGCAGACAGCAGATCACTATTAAATATCAATAACATCACTCTCAATAGCGCTCAATGTCTGTCAGCTCACCAGCTTGCACTGCGAACAAAACTCCAAAGAGAGATTGATTCACTCGTTTGAGCTCCTCGATATTTAAGCTTCTCCGATAGAGCGTGACGTCACATAGAATTCTCTCGAAGATTTTCCATATCTTCGTTCCTAGTAGTGATAGGGTCATAATTCTCGCATTTTCTAGAAACTTAATTTTATCGCCAATCTCGGGGTTCATTGGTTTGGCCTCCAGTAAAAACCTCTGCCATAAGACTAACATCGCAGGGAAACAGTATTTCAGATTCGTAACAATGCGAATAGCAATTGTGCATGTAAAAAAATCTTTGCTAATATGCTTCTTTGGGTATTATTTTGTATAGTGAGGGAAATTGAATATGTGTGTAAGCAAAGAGCTTCTTCCGTTCGATGTGTTTGGTCGGAAATTTTATACAGATCTACAAATCTGATACAAAAATCATTCGCCAAATTTAGCTCGTTTTGAGTTGTCGTGTTTACACTCACCAACCGCCATTTTTATGGACGTTAGGTTCATTATTGTGAAATGTACCTAAGAGCAAGCAGTTACTACACAAATCTGTATCAATATCATTCCATTACACAACAGAATATTTACTGAACCATAATTAATTTCTGCTTCTCCCCCTCAAAACAAATCGGGACTAATGGTAGCCTAAAACGGCCATATTCAATAAAATGTCGAAATCGAGTTTTTTGATAGTTACAATACTTTTTAAAATTATACTTACAGTGGGACGAGACTCAAGTTTGTGTGTAGTGCTGCTGAAAAAATCCATTCAATTTTAGGAACCATTTTTTATTAGGCTACGTTCCACAGCACAGAACATTCAAGTTACAAGACAAGACAGAGAACAACATCACGAGACAAGCACACAGACAAGAATGACAGAGAGGCATCCTGGGAAAAAGATGGCTCCGGTAGCGCCATCTACCATAGAAAGGAGAGGGCAGCTGATTGTCCTCCCCCTACACCTCTGAAGACCGTCCCGGCGAGGTGGTGTGATTTTTGATATTTTTGCGTTTTTCCCAGGACTTTCATTAGAAACAGAAGGCTGTTTTGGAGGTCTACCTCTTCTTCTTAAAGGCACCACAGGAGATTGGTTCTGTATGACATTTTGAAAAGGTGTCAGAGCTGATACGTGGTATGCACCTAAAGGTACATCAGGTTTGTCACAACTGGCGATGACAAAGGTTGTAGGTGATTTCTGGGATAGAATGACGTAAGGTCCATCTTTTCTCGCCATCAACTTTGCACTTTTGCTTTGGTTTGCTTTACTTAATGGGTGAAGTTTTACCCAAACTAAATCATCAGGTTCAAAAGCAGGGCTTGGTTTACGTGATTTGTCTGCATATGCTTTTCGACAATCTTGACTTTTCTCGATATTTTCTTTAATTTGAGACATATTCCTCTCAAAACGTTTTAAATAAGGAGTGAATTCTGGAACAAAATTATCTTTATGAATAACAGACCGCAGGTCAGTAGTACCATCGTCTAAAGTTCTTAATTCTCGGGCAAAGTTCAAGTAAGCTGCAGTGCATCCAGTAGTTTCGCATTTTGCAGTGTTCATTGCAAATCTAATAGCTGGTAATTGCTCATTCCATAAGGTATGGTTGTTACCTACCGTCATTGCCAAACGAGGCTTCAAGTCTCTATTTTTACGCTCAACAGGGTTTGCCTGTGGATGGTAAACAGGAATTAGACTTTGATTGATGTTTAGGACATAACACAACTGTTGCATGATTGCACTAACAAATTGTGAACCATTATCACTTATTAGACGACGCGGTAATCCATATCTTAAGAAGACTTAATTTAGTAGTGTTAAGGCACATTCTTTAGCAGTAGCTTGCTTTAATGGGAATAACTCTACCCACTTTGTTGTGCAATCTTCAACAATGAAGATCCACTTCATGCCTTCACTCGTTTCCGGTAAGGGCCCAAAAAGAACGATAGCTATACTTTCAAAACGTTGAGCAGGTACATGTGTCTGTAAGAGACCAGCAGGTTTCTGGTTCGTTGCTTTATATCTGATGCATTCTGCACAGTTCTTGACGTAATCGGCAATATATTTTCTCATGCCTGTCCAGTAATATCTGGATGATATTCGAGAAAAGGTTCCATCTGCTCCGTAATGTGAAGCTGTGGGCGCATCATGGTGGAGTTTTAAAATTTTTTTCTCTTTCATGAGATGGGACAACTAGCTGAGCCTCCTCCACTTCAGAGTGTGGGGAGTAACGGCAGAGTACTCCTTGATTTAAGACGTACCCTCTTTCTGTCCAATTCGCAAAGTCAACACTTTTGTTGATATCCTCAAAGCAATCTTTTTCAGTTCGAGAACTTTCAACTGTTCCGTTCGAAGTTCACCAGCTGTTCTTGATGGGACATCAATAACAGCAGTTTGTATTTCACAAGTTTGTTTATCACTGCACTCAGGTCGAAAAAGCATGTCGGCCACAACGTTACATTTGCCTGGAATATAATCGATTTTCAAGTTATAAGTTTGAATCTGAAGTGCCCATCTGGCTAACCTGCCAGTGGGTGACGATAAAGTCATTAACCACTTTAATGGTTGATGGTCAGATGCCACTATAATATCTGCACCTCCAATATATCCTCGAAATTTATCCGAGGCCCAGACTACAGCCAAGGCTTCTCTTTCAGTTGTAGAGCAATTTTTCTCAGCAGAGCTCAAGAGAGTTTACTGGCATATTCTATTGGTCTTTCATCGGCGGGGCTGTCTCCCTGTAGAAGAACTGCGCCTAAAGCGTAACCACTTGATCGATGATAAAAGGTTTAGTAGGATCAACTTGCCTCAATACTGGCGGAGTTACCAAGCGTTGTTTTAGAGTTTGAAAGGCTTGTTGCTCTTGTTCACTCCATTTCCAAACAATGTTCTTTTTTGTCAAATTACTAAGGGGTCTAGCAATATCTGAAAAATTTGGGATGGATTTCCTATACCACGAACAGGTCTGCAAAAATGATTGTAACTGTTTAACATTTCTTGGACAAGGAATGTTTTGTATTGCTGCAACTTTATCTTGATCCACTTCTATTCCCTTAGGTGTTATCCACAACCCAAGATATTTCACACGAGCGCATGCGAATTTACATTTTTCTCTATTTACACATAATTTAAACTTTCGAAGTCTATCGAAGACCATCTTTAAGTCTTGAATATGCTGTTCAAAAGTTTCAGACAGTACAACAATATCATCTAAATAAACTAGAATATTCACTGTAGGTAGTCCATTGCGGAACTGGTCCATAAGGCGTTGGAAAGTTGCTGGAGCGTTTTTAAGACCAAAAGGCATTCTTTTGTATCGGAACATACCGAAAGGGCATACAAATGCAGTCTTGTCTTTATCATTGGATTCATTCATCAGGATTGACCTCAATTTGGTGATAACCAGTCTTTAAGTCAAAGGTAGACATAAAAGCAGTAGATTTTGCATCGTGTAAAAGGGTATCCATAAGAGGCAGTGGATACCTGTCAGGTACAGTTATCGCATTCAGCTTACGATAATCTATACACAATCTAATATCTCCATTAGGCTTGGGGACTAAAACTACCGGTGCGGCAAACGGCGATTCGCATTCTTCTATAACATCATTGGCTAAGAGTTTGTCAATTTCTGTTCTTAAGAGCTCTTTCTTTTTTGGAGATAATCTATAAGGTGTAGATGCAACTGGTGGGTGGTCACCTGTGTTTATATAGTGTTTTACATAAGGAGTTGGTTCTCCCCCTAGCCGGAAAATTTCTTTATTTTCATTAAGCAAGGCAGTTAAGCGATTTTTATTTTCTGTATCAAGATTCTGTCCTTCGTAAACAAAGATTATTAGTTTCAGGTTCAACAAGGTTGCTTTGTACTGGAGCATCACTTGTAATGGAATTCGTCGGACTATTTATTTCGAGAGGATTATTATTTGTTGGTAGGGGAATATCTTTTGCAAAGGGTATTCTGCAGTTGGGTTTATCGCCAAAATATCAGAAATTATTATGCATGTCCATCACAATTCCCGATTGCCTTAAAAAGTCAACTCCCAGGAGAATACGATTACCTTTAGCATGTGGCAGAAAAATGAAATCAGTACGGAAAGTTCGGCCATGTACTGTGATTGGCACTGTAGTTTTTAGAACAGTTGATGTGGATTGCTGACCATCAGCCAGACACATCGCAAGATCGATTTCTATGAACTTCTGACCACGCTTCTGTAAAAAATTAAACATTAAGGGCGCTATTAGCCGAGAGCAACTTGTGGCGCCACTGGTCGCCTGCCATTATATCCAATGGATCCTATTAGCCGAAGGCGATCGGTGGCGCAGCAGAACAACATGTTGCCGCCTGTTGCCCTAGCCGGCAACAACATCGGCAACATTTGGTGGCCCAGACGTTTGACGGGGCATTGTAGTAAACGGAGCCTATTAGCCGAGGGCAACCGGTGGCGCTACTGATCATCCAATGTAGCTGCGCGCGCATATGATACGTCATTTAGAAATCTGCTCTCAGCTCTATAGTACTTCATTTAGCTGTCTATTGCATTTGCTTTTTTGCGATATTTTTTTTAAAATATCCTAGGAATCGAGAAGGCAACAAGAGCAACAGATGAAAGACTTAATGAAATTGTTTGAAAACAAACTGAAGATTTCATTCTTGACGTGGATTCCTGATATATAAATGTGTGTGATTATTAATTTTGACAAAATTATTAAAATGTAAGAAATAAATTGTACACAAATGCAATTTGTGTCGCTGAAAAGCTAATTTGTTAACTTTAAATTAATTTTATTTATATTAAGATAATAATAATATACCCGTTTCATGTTTAATCAATATTCATATACTTACTTAGTTGTTTGTTTTTATACATACTTTATTTGCTACTAGTTGCAAAAAACTATTATTTTGAAAGCAAAATAGTTCACCGTTCACAGAACTACGAGTAAACAAAGTAATAATAATTATAAAGAGAAAAAAATAATTTTAAATTCCACAATATTTATAAAGAAGTAATTAGCTTTAGCTAATAAATAGTATCGACCACTTTGACAAAATAAAACAATTGTACACTAAAACTTTTAAATGAATGATACAATTCATTTCAAACGTGCTCATAGCTTTTTTTGAAAAGACATGAAGAATTTCATTCGCAAGAGCTAATTAGAAAAAAATAATTTATTTTTGACTTCGAATTAACTAAGATAAATTAGAATTACAGACAATATATTAACAAAATGACAATAAGGGAATAAAGAAACCAAAGAAAAAAATATTTGTGTCACCGACGACTTCACACTTGAACTATCAAAGTTCCACAGTTTTAATTTGATAAATTTTTATATTTTACTGTTTTCCAAATACTTAACGGCAAAATATAAAACACTACCGTCAAGAGACAACAACAGTGGCGAATCCATGGGGGGCTATCGGGCTGCAGCCCCCTTTTTTAAAATAAAAAAACGTGACAACATTGCTCTCTGGCTTGGCAGGCTCGAGAATTTTCCTAATTTTCCACACAAAGAATACCGCGTTTCCGAATTAATGACTTTTAACAGTGCATAATTGCACAAACTTCGACATATTTTTACGTTGGGCGCCAATTATAGTGGGACGAGACTCAAGTTTGTGTGTAGTGCTGCTGAAGAATCCATTCAATTTTAGGAAACATTTTTTATTAGGCTACGTTCCACAGCACAGAATATTAAAGTTACAAGACACAAGACAAGACAGAGAACAACATCACGAGACAAGCACACAGACAAGAATGACAGAGAGGCATCATGGGAAAAAGATGGCTCCAGTAGCGCCACCTACCATAGAAAGGAGAAGGCAGCTGATTGTAACCGCTACATACTTTATTTACCACAGAGTAAATCTGTTGTTTCTAAACAATCAAGCAACTGTTATTTCCGTTAAAATATTATTTTTATAAACAAAAAGTATCTTTTCTTAATTTTTAAATTAAATATTACTGAGGTATAAAACATTTTTTTACCTTTTAATTGTGCATTTATTCCGAAATTAATGATCAAATGACGATTTACGAAAAATTAACTTCTATTACTTTTTTGTAATGAATCTTTTTTTTTTTAATTCTCAGCCCACGATAAAAGAAAATGACGTCATGTTAAAGAGACGTCATTATCTTCAGGGTTTTTTTTATTTATTACCTCAACACCTACGTAAAATAATTTAATCTTTTTATTAGAATATCGTTTTGTCGTTTCTGTTTAATGTTTTATTCATTATTAATTAGAAGTGTTACGTGATTTTATTCGTTAGACTCCTGGGAAAGTAATCCGATCTTTTATAAGAACAACAACAAAAAAAAGACTTGGTTCGAAGTTCGAACAGTAACATGTTTTTAGTTTAATTGTTTCTCTCTGCTTATTTTATCGTTTGGTACACTGTGAGAACAATTTACGTGCAGAGAATATGGAGAAAAGAACATCGCTATTTTCATTAAGGATTTATTTTTTCATTCTCTTTAAATAGAGTCAAACGATAGCGAACCTTTCTGCTTTTTTCTTAATCCAATTTTTTCTGCCTCATTGTTTGAATCGGTGATTCAAATTCGGTGCAATCATTCTTATGCTTTTCAGAATTCAAACTGGCTTAAATAAATTTCAGATTATCTTGTCATTATAAATTTAGGTCGACACGTACTTTGGTTTTGAAGTCAATTACTATATTGCGTCTATATTTACGGATAATTTTGAAAATATAGCTTACTATGAAATCTTTGATCCAGTGATGAACATCACATCCATCGAACCGAACTGAATATGGTCTTTGAAACTGAATATGGTCTGTTTATCCACATACTGGCCTATATCTTAACATCGTAAAAAAAAGTTCTTTTGCTCAAGACTGTTGCGTTTCCGGTTTGAAAAGTACACTGTTCGTTTAAAACACCCGAGACTAGCACTTTTGGACGATTTTACTACGGAAGGGGGTGACAAGCAGTGAGTAAGATAAGCACTTTTCCTGAGTTCTTTGCTAGGTCATGACCTTCGTCCGATTAGGCCTATTTTTTAGTTAGTCTTTTTTTAGTAAATCTTTACAGAAAATCAATAAATTAAAATAAAATGTTGCAACAAATACATTGCTGAGTAAAATGTAATTTTAGTGAGGAGCGGTAGAATTCCCGTGGCGTGATGCGTTCGTGAATGTGCAGCCTAAAAAATAAAGGGCTTTCCTTTGGGGTTTTATAAACGATCATGAGTATGTGCCTCAGCTTCCAGTTATCCGACTTGAGAACCAGAACTAAAGTAAGCTGTTGCATAATTATTCTCGAGATGCTGTTCAATGAATGGGAAGACCTCGCCTATCTCTTTGATGTGTACCGATTTGCGCTCGCATTGAATACTTGTTGGAAAAACTGCTTGAGTCGTTCTTTCATTTCATGTATCTCTTACCAATTTAAGTCAAAAGTTAATAAATCTCTAATATACAACAGAAAATACATGTGTCTGTACGTCTGTCTCTCACAAGAACTCCTCCTAAACGGTGGTCAGTAACGACATGAAATTTTTACATGCAATCAATTTTCATAATTAATTAATATATTTAATTAAGAAACAAGAATTAGGGAAATTATTTCGGCGTTGCTGCTCAATCTTTTGCCACTAACTTCTGTAATAATTATCGCACGAAAATGATTATCACGATAACAATTATCTTTTTAATGACATACCGTACATTTTTCTTTAATTGTAATAAATTTTTCAAAATTCATTTGAAACACAATTTGAACAGTGCTCTCTTTGCTGTATTTAAATTCAAATTAATTTTATCGCTTCATCAAATCCTTCACTCATGTGTTTTTGTCATTGTTAAGGTTACGATAAAAATGTTGCTTTCTTGCGACTAACGGAGGAAACAGAATTTTCACTTCTTTAATTTCGTAGCATACAGACTTCTTAATAAGCAATGGCGTTAGTTTATTTACTCTATCTGATGGGTTTAATTTTCTCAAATTTTTAAATGTTCCTAATGAGAATGTCAACGTTGCCCCTTCCTACCGAAGGGAGAAAAAAAAGAGGGCGCTATACACAAACACCAAAAATAAGAGACTTCGGGTCATGGCAATCAAATCTATGATATGAAGGTACTTCCGTTTTTCGCGGAACAATGATGGGGAGGAAAGAATAAAATCCCCAGGGTTTGCTAGCCTCGCGCAATGGCGGCAATTGGATGGGAAAAGTGAGGAGGCTGCTGACCGACGACACTGGAGAGGGAAATTCAACGAACGGCGCAAAAAATTGTTTTAGGCTTGAAAATATTTTTACACCCTTGCAACGCCGGGCATATCAACTAGCATTACATACATAGCTTTAAAACCCCGATATTCATTTTGATAGTCAATGAAGGGAGAAAAAATACTCCCGATTTTTAATTACACTTATTTTCTAAGCCAGAATAGGGAAAGTGACCGTTCAGACTTTTCTTTTTTCCCGCCTCTTTTCTGTAGCCACATGGTGTTCCACTTTCACGAAGGGCTGCTGACTCAATACCATAACCTAAACCTGTCTGTTCAAAGACCATGGGATTATGATTGCCGGCACCAGACACCCAGAGGTCAAGATGTAGATGACCAGAGGGCCTCGTGGCAGAGGTGCCCTCCCTCCGCCTTATTCGTCTGCGGAACAAAAGGGACGTCCAACAATAATTTTCCTTCCCGTCAGCTTCCTTCTCCTCATTCCCGACAGCTGTGATTAGGAACAATTTTCTTTCGGGATGAGAGAAAAAAAGAGAACTGGAAAGAAGTGGCGGTAATAACTGCATGCGGCAACACCTTGTCACTCCCGGAGCTTCTATTCGAAGTTTCCACCCCTAGTTAGAGTGAAGAAAAACGAAAGTTTGGAATAAAAAAAGAGAAAGAAAGACAGTGAGCCCTCGTTTTGGCCTCTCGACTTTTGTGGATGGTGTTTCGAAGAAGTGGAAGCAAGAAAATTGATCAAAAAATAGTTATGGTAGAGAAATCGTTTGCGATCAGATAATTGCTATTTGGTATAAGATAAAACCGACACGTTTCGACCTTTTTACTATTACGCGTATGAAGCATACAAACAGAAACGGTTATAACCGTAAAAAGAATTCGACCTCGAGATTTTGATGAATCTCCCCTAATTTAGAAAAAAACCAGTTTTGAATTATATCTGCCTGTGAACGCGATAACTCTACAACAACTCGCGCTATATAGATGCAATTCGGTATCTGCACCACAATTGCAGTCCTATATCACATTTCGGGCGAAATATCGCAGCCAGGAAGGCTCCGTGTACAGTCCGTCCATGTGCACGCGAACAACTAACTCGACAACAACTCTAAACTCGATTCTCCTCGCTGTGCGACTAAGCTCAACACAAAAGACCCCATAGTATGGAACTATGCGAGAAAGCCGAGGGAAGCACAGTCCCTCGGATTATTTTTCATTTTTTTAGGGAGAAGGTTTATATTATACTACTAGAAAATCACCCGTCATGGTTTGACGGGTGCAAATTGCCTCTTCATTCGAGAGATTTCCCTTCAAATTTGACGTGTTTAAATAATATATATGCGAGAGAAATGTTTAACATTGATTGAAAACAAATAAAATAAACATATGTTTTATGACAGGAAATATTTTTTATTTACATATTATTTAAATATTTCTTTATTCAAAAAACTTCTTGGTAAACAACATCCCGTGTGAAGTATTTTTCGTTGTTTAATAATTTTCCTTGTACTTCAGATGTCTTTGTGTAAATTTTAACGTGATTGGGAATCCTAGACCTTGAAAGTGCAACATAGAGGTCCTGTGAAAAGACAGGCTCATCGAGGTAAATTCCAACATGATCGAAAGTTTGCTCCTGCGATTTGTTGAGAGCAGTGGCGAATCCAGGGGGGGGGGGCTATCGGGCTACAGCCCCCCCAGAGCCAAGCCAGAATTTTTGATTTTATTTAACATCATTACAACTGGTTTTTTAAAAATTTTCCTGTTTTTAAAAAATAATAAAAACGTTTCAACGTTACTTTCTGGCTTGACAGGCTCGAAAATTTTCCTAATTTTGTAGTCATTCTACTTGTACTTATAGATTTGACATGGTCGAAGACACTTTTTGGCTAGTTATTTCATTGTAATTTTTATTAAATTATCGAAAGTATTGTATTGTTTTTATGATTCTCTCTTATTGTCAGGTGAGTAAAGTCTGTAAAGTTAAAGAGTTTTGGTTTACTTTAGCCTTGAGGTTTGACATTCATCTCGACGATACAAAACTTTTTATACCCCCGCCCCCCCCCCCCCAGACCCCAATCCTAGATTCGCCACTGGTTGAGAGTCATCGTGTAAGCTGGAATTAACGGGAACTCGCGGTAGTTGAGAACGAATGGTAGATTCACTGGTGGCTAATTTAATTCTTGACAAGAAAACAACAGCGCCACGATTGCATTCAGATATAATTTGGCGTCCAAACTATATCACGCGCATGATATACCACTGACGTAATTTACTACTTTCTATTGAAAAACGGAAATTAATTTGAAATATAGGATTAATATAATTTAAAATTTCTCGGGAATTATTGATCATAGCGAGATAAATTTTATATCAATCGATAGAAAATTTTATTTCACTATTTTAGAGATATTAAATTTTAAATTAGAACGACAATTACTCTTTTAAATTTAAAATTACTGAAATTCAGGTTCTCTAACAATGAAATAATGCTGTTTAACGTCTCGCAGTGCTATGGCGCGAGTTTTATTGTTGATGACGTCAGAGCGTTACCGGAGGATCTGGGCTAATTTATTAGTAATTTTTCATTTTAAGATATCATCGTGCTATGTTTTCACGACAGATACATCATTATTTCTTCATGTTTCAGTTCTAAGACTGAGTTAAAATGTAGGCGAACAAAATATGTCCCCAAACTCTAAATTTCCCTATTCGAGACCCATTTACGAATGGAATATGCAAAAAAAAAAACGAGTTGGGCATGGTCTGTGTTAGATTCCTGTGTTTCAGGAATGCTTTTATTTCAGAATTGTAGGTCTGCGTCAAAGGGTTGACTTTCAGTTCATCTGTCAAGCCCTACGCAGAAGCATATTCTACGCCCCCCTCTCTTAAAAAGTTAACGAAAAATATTTTTAATTTAATATACAATAGTTTGTTTTTGAAACGTGTAAGTACTTAATACAATCTTTATAATCTTTGAACCACATGGAATTTTTAATTCAAAATTGCTTATTATTACTACTACTTATGAAATAACATAACATTGTCACCTACAAAAGTACTTCATCGAAATTCTTGAAATCGTCTGAAATACCGACTCGAACTTCTTCGTTCGGGCTCATCTCTTTCGAGACGAAGAGGTGCAAGGGCAAGAGACACAGAAAAAAAAATTGTGTAGTTCAATATATTTAATGTCAATTTAAAAAACGTCCTTTTTAATGGCCAAAATATTACTGAAAAATTTGTAAATATTTGACTGTTATTTCTTCTGTACATGCGCCCCCTGATGCCTGCGCCCTAGGCCATGGCTTAGGTTGGCCCTACGAAATCTTGTCCTGTGTGTTTGTGAAGACGATTTCTTAAAAAACAGCAGGCCAGATGCTGCACGATCGATACACCCAAACTCCGATTAATGTTGGATTAAATTGGTGTAAGGGTCCGTTAAGGTTATGTGGACGCGATAACTCAAAAGCAGAAGGAGCCAGATCAATGAAATTTGGTTTGTGATCTTGACGCTAAAATTTCATACATGTTCGAAATATCGGACCTAATTGGTGAGCGGGAAGAGGTTCAAAATTCATACCCGATTCTCTTAACTGTACTATGAGGCTAAACTGATACGGATCCATATTGTATAAGAGAAGGTGGAGGTATGTAACAATTGAACATTTTCCTAATTTTAAAAACACTTCTTAAATTTTAATTCATAAAATTATTTCTACTTAAGCTCTAGTATACAAATAACTGTCACTGTAACTCGCTGAGATCCTGTTTTAACCGCTCTAAAGATTTCGGGAATTCTCCCGTTTCTCCGTAGCCAATCAACTTTCTCTTTTGTTAACCACTTCGAAAGACGCGCTGCCTTCGAGCGTACTTTTCTGAAGAACGGCTTCGATCAAATGAATTATCCTTCAAATATTTAAATTCCTCTATTTTCTACCTGGAAATCAAGCTGCATTTTCGTCTTCATCTCTACTAATAATAATGGAGAACGTCTGTGTGTGTTGGCGCTCTACAGGACCGACCGCTAGACTTAGAGCTACGAAATTTGGCACAAACATACCTTGGAGGGTGGGAATGTGCACCTCTGAGCCGTTTTTTTGAAATTTTAATTAGAATTTTAATTAATTAAAAACTAGGCGAAATTTTGGCGTTTTTCCTCAATAACATCCGAACATATTACACCACAAAAATTATTTTTATACCATCTAAATATTAAAGAAATAATATTTTCAATGATATCAGTTAATTTGGCGTACGATTTTTTCTCTAATTTTAATAAATTTTTTAAAATATTTTTTATCATAATTTCGAACAATACTTTTCATTGTTGCAACGCAATTCAAACCGTTTTCATTGTTTCACCAAATATTTATTTGCGTGTTTCTCTTCCATTGCTGAAAGCTAAGGTAATAATTGATGCTATGTTTTAATAAGTATATTTTCATCCAGCTAACATGCTGCCGGAAGTAAACCGTCCCGCTCCATTTTCATGTTGATGCCGACAGTGCGCCGTTGAATGACACAAGCAGTTGCTTGACACCATTAGGGACGTTCATGAGGCTACTTATGACCATCGCATACCCCCGAACCGGGAGGCATTCTGTACTCTAGCAGAGCACCATTGTAACTTTGGAGGGCTCTGATTGGAGAAGCTAATCTGACGCCACATCGCATCAAGAGTGAGACACGCGTATCTTGTTTATAGTTCTTAAAACTCTCTAAATACAAATTTTTCTGCAAGATATTGCCTGAATTTGTTTTCGAATCTTTCTTTTTCTTGATTTAATGTCGTTAGATTTTCTTCATTACTGCTTCATTCAGATCTCAAACATTAAAATTCATATTTTAATAGTTGAATTAAACCATGATAAATATAAGTATTGAAATAATGCCTGATATAGGATTACAAATTACAACATACATCCTCTAAAAGATAATGATTTGAAATAATTATTGCTACTTACCAGCACACAAGCCTTGTTCCAGATGGTCTAGAAGATCGAAGATTCCATTTCGTGCCCGATGTTCTTAAACATTCTTCTATTCCTGAATAAACATCGGAAATACTTTTAAGGTTGCTTCGAGCGATGGTTTCATCTTCAACGATTTTAACAATTTCGTTTACAAAAGAAGGGGGAAGATTGGAATTCTGAATACCATGGCGTATTACACAAAGTACATTTCGCTATCGCTAGTTGAAAGAATCAGCCAGAGCACGGTCAGAGGTAAAGAAACAAGCAAAGCATAGTTACGTCAGATTCGCTTGTCCAATCAGAGCCCTAACTCCTTCCAATCTGGGTGTTTAAATTTTTTCTAAATTTCCATTTCGAACTTTGTTAGCTACGTTCTGCTACGCGCGACTTTTTTCTGCATTACCCACCAATTAAATTATCTCCCATTTTTCACGTGCTAAATGTTTAGCTTTCTTTCTATGTTACCATGCCAGCAGCAGTTTCTTTGTTGTGGGTTCAACGGTCAACGTATTATTCATTTAATTAAATTATTCCCCCATCTTTTCTCTCCCCTTATGAACCATTGCTTTCTTGGAAGCAGTCAGAGAGCATTGTTCCTCTCTTTTTTTTAAACTTATTTATCTCAAAAAGCATCACTCGGTTATGTCAAAATCTTTAATTAAAATTCCCTTTCCTAAATTATGATGTGGAGGTGCACGTGATTTCTTTTCACAAAGCGGAACTCCGTAATCTAACCCACGTTGACGTTGAGTATAGAATGCCTATATGCAACCGGGAGCCAGGAGTGAAAGGCTACTGGAGGAACATGGGTCTACCACAAATGAAATTTAGAATTACTTTATGAAGGGAATATCAAATGATACATAAAAGATTTAATTGAAATTATATTCCCTGCGAACAAGCCGGCCGCCGAAGGCGGCTACTACGAAAAAAGAAGTTAAATCGACCAGGAAGTGCTTATTCAGAATGATGTTACATATATTCTTCAATACTTGTAAAATAAAGAAATACAGAAACTCATCTAAAACATTTGAATATAGGGTATAAAGTTGCTTAAGTCGTGGGAAAAAAGTCTACAAACTGCAGGTTTAATTAAATAAAGGATTAAATTTTGCATCAGTCCCAACTTTTATGAATATTGCACCTATTTATTACTATTCCATTCGGTGTTGAGTAATACTCGGTCAACCCTTTCGGTTTTCCAAATTCATAATGTTTATTTAGTTCTAGAAGGTGACGTCGCAGTTTCGGCTTAGGAATGTTATACTTATAAATCACCATTGGGTAATTTTCATAACGCCTCCTCCGTATCTTCTTGTCTTTAAGTATTATCGGTACATTTTGCTAACCCTGCCTAAAAACTAGAAAAAGTACATCGTGTACAAAATTCCCTTTCTGTAAATGATATGTATCTCTAGATGTGCGAGAGATCCTTAAGGCTTACAGGGTACGACTTAAGCAACGGCAAGTGTAATATTTTAAATAAGCATTATAAAAGAATAAACCGGACGGACCAGAGCGCCATAGTTACGTAAACACAATTATTCAAATAGCACAGAGTGATGCCATAAAAAATTACACTTTATTTCTAGTATTTATTGCTCTTACGAAATATTTACTATAAGAAAACAACCGAAAACTTCTTCAAAGTTCTCGAGGCTAAGTTCTAAATAATGGAATTAACATAGCCGATGCTAGTAGTCATCGCACTGCCGTCAGCGTTGCTGATTCGACAAAGTCAGAATGGAATAGGTACGACTTAGATTGTGGAACGACTTGAGCAACTTGACCCTAATTTGTTTCAGAAAATTTTGAATTTATTTTCTAAAGTTAGGATCGTGACGCAGTTTGTCGGATTAATTTCACAAATAAAATATTACAAATTCCTCTTATCCTTCGCACCTTTATTTTCATTTCAAATGCGAACAATCAGTTGCGCCGAGCGACCCTTTGAGGTCAACCCTACGAGTAGCTAGATTCCAAACGATTTTTAAAAAACGCCTAAAGCTAATTTTTTCCATAAGTTATTAATATTTTTTTTAAAAAATGATGCAAAATTTAATTAAACATTGCGAGAGGAAACTAGATGGCAAATAAATAAAATGATTTAAAATCTCCGTAATATTCCCATTCAATAAGAAAGGCAGCGCTAAGGATAAAATAATGTTTTCTACAAATGGAAATTTATAGAAAACAATATTTATTAATTAATCATTTTATATTAAACTAGTTTTTATTTGATATAAAATTAACTTCGAAATTATTTGTCACAAAACCTTCACTAAAACCTTTCTTGCGCTTCATACATGCAGAAACTGCTGAAATGCTACACTGTAAAAAAAATCCCGTAAAATTTACGGTTTTAAACTGGCAGCTGGGTTGGTTGTGCAAAACCGTAAAAGTTACGAAGTAAATCCGTAGGCACAACGGTTTTTTACCATACAGGAACAAGTTTTTCCCGTAAAAGTTACGAAGTAAATCCGTAGTCACAACGGTTTTTTACCGTATGAAATTAAGTTTTCTCCGTAAAAATTAAGTCATCGGAGTAAGTGACGTCATCGACTGAGTTGAGTTGTTTTTCTCCTTCTGTTCGAGTTGAAATGTGCTGATGTGTATTAACAATTAGAAATATTAATTAATCAAGGCTTAATTATTAATTTCAATAATATAATTCTTAATTGAACGTACTTGGACGATTTCGATGCAAGATGGTGACAAAACTTCTAACTCCTCCGAGCCGGGGATCGAAACCGCATTCATAGATATAAAGGGCAATCGCTCTAACCACTAGACCACCGGAGACTTCATAAAATGAAGTAAAAATAATCTATTTGAGTTTTAAAGTAACTATAGCTCTAGTGGCGCCACCTAGTGGTGTAAAAATCAACTATTGCCAGAACATGTGTTTTAAGGTTAGCTTTCATGAGTGACAACAGGTTACTGCAACATGTGTAAACAATAGCGGAGATGGAACCCTATTAAAAACATGAAATGAATGCAATAAAATTACATTTAAGAAAAGGGAAAGTTATCATACGGAAAGCGATACCGTATGACGAAAAATAGAATTTGAACTGACGGTTTTAAACCGTTTATGGCTGGAACGAAAAACGGTGAAAAACCGTTTTGTCAACAAAACAGCTTTAAACCGTCAAATATACGGAAAAAGTCCGGGAAAAAAACGGATATTTTTTACAGTGTACCGGTATAGATACATGGGGAATGGGGGGGACTCCCTCGCTCTAGAGGAAATTGGAGCAGGCGGGGGGCCGGAGGGGGCGGGAGGTTCAGTATAGGATCGAAGTGCCGTAGCTGGTGGGTTTGCGCGAAGCGGTCGTGAATAACCTAAATGGATGGGCATTTCATGGGACTACTGCATTTTCTTCATGAGAAAATGCAGTAGTTTGAATAGGGAAGTTCAGCATTTTTTTTAAAATTTTAATCGATTTAAAATGCTTAAAAATGAACAATGACATTAAAAAAAATTTCAAAGCCGTTTTTTTTTCATATTTTCAGTCAAAGTTCGCCTCTGATATTTGGCGGGAAATACGATCCATTCCGGCGCGAAACGGGTCTGACGTCAGAAATGCCCACACAGTAGCTAGTTCCCGTTCGCTCGCTAAAGAAGTTTATCTTTTTTCTATATTTTCCGACCATCGCATCAGATTAAATAATGTCGAAAAGATATAAATATTGTATTGTTCCTAAATGTGTTAATACAACTAAAACTGCACCCGATAAATTATTTATCCATTTACCAAATAACGATGTTCTTCGCAAAAAGTGGTGTCAAGCAATGAGGAGAGATGATAAAGTTAATACTGTGACGTCGTGAGACCACGGGTAGCGTGAATCAACAGCTAAACTAGTGTCAAATCTAATAATTTTATTTTAAAGTTATTCTTGGTTATTATAGATTACAAAATAAGCAATAATTTATGTACAGAATATTACAGACGTGAGTAAATTTACAGGATGGTGTTTGAGACTGCCTCTACAAGTAGAAATAACAGTTACTTAGAGCAACGGCTCTACTGAAATCTATTGAATGTTCAATAATTGAAAGTTCATGAGCACTAGGGTGGGCCGAAAAACACTTTTTTTCGAAATTGCTATTCTAATAGTGCGGAAAGGGTTCTCTCTGGGTCCAATAAACACGGTGTAAAATATTTTTTTGATTGGATAATATCTTCTGCCCCCGCATCGCACTTGGATTTTGGACATTTGGGTAAAAATTGCAATTTTTAGGAAATATAATTATTTTTCAATATTGCTATTCTAATAGTGCTGAAGGGGTGCCCACTGGGTTCAATAAGAAAGGTGTAAAACATTTTTCAATCGAATAATATCTTCTGTTCCCGCATCGCAATTGAAATTTTGCAACTTTTGTAAAAAATTACACTTTTTCTTGACTTTTCATACAGGAAGCGACTTCAGAATATTGCTGATAATGCTGATAGAAAGGCTCACAATTTATATTTAAATCATACACAAGCAACGCCTAACACAGAGTATGTAGATTATGAAGATGGAGTAACGGATTGTTCTTGAGATATATCTGAAGTAATTTTAAATCTGAACACTTACAAACCATCGACATCGAACCGTTTAATCTCTCTTACTGATCCTAAGTAGAAACAATTAACTCCGTTTGTAGCTAAATCATCACAAATACGACTTGGCCTCCCTTCAACTCTTGTGTTTAGCGTCTCGGACCGGGCTGTGGCTGCAATTGCTTCAAGTGTTCTTCACGATGTCGGTCTCATAACTAGCAACAACTCAGATTTGGTGGTTGACGAAAACAAGCTGAGAAGGAAAAAGGCTAAAGATAGAAAGGATTTAAAATTCCAAGCTTTAAGAGAAGCTCAGGCATTACCATTGAAGGGACTGTATTTCGATGGTCGTAAAGATTCTACATGGATAGAGGAGAGAGTAGATACTAAAAGATACACGAGAAAAGCAAAAGAGGAACATTTAAATCTTATTGAAGAACTGGGTTCACGTTACATTACTCATTTGAGTCCATCATTTGGCACCGCAAAACAGATTTCCGCGACTATTATCGGATATTTTAAAGGGATCACAAGAGATCTTTCTCAGCTTTTGGAAATTGACTATGACGGCACATCTGTTAATACCGGAGGGAAATCCGACGTAATTCGGTGTTTGGAATTAAAACTTGGTAAACCTCTGCAGTGGGTAATTTAATGAACACTTACTCTGAGGCATCTGTTTGAAACGTTGGATGTGCCAACAAATGATCAAAAATCATATTCTAGTCATTTTGGGAAGGCGCTCCTTACGCGTGAAGCTGTGCCAGTTACAACTTTTGAAATTATTGACGGCGAATTACGGACAACTGATAGACGTGACTTAAGCAAGGATCAAATGTACTAACTAAAAATATCTCAAACGTTGCGATTGGGTAATTGTTCTGATGAGCTGGCCAGACGCAGTCCTGGTACATCATCACATTCACGCTGGCTGACAAAAGCCAACAGAGTTCTAAGATTATATGTTAGTTCTCCAGCTTCTTCTTTGAAGTTGAAACAAATCGCTGAATTTGTTATGAAAGTTTACACTCCAAACTGGTTTAATATAAAGTCTAAACACTCGGTTAAAGATTCAGCTAAGCATGTGTGGAATACTATTTCTAGATCCAGGTAATTTATATCAAGACGTCAAGGACATCGTTGATGGAGTAGTTTGTAGAAATTCGTTAATTGCTCATCCTGAGAATATCTTGCTGTGTATGCTGAAGTATAAAAGAGTGTACAACAGTGAACTTGCTACACGACGTATAATTAAGTCTAGAGAGTCGTCTTCCAACGTAAAGTCAGTACGTGTCTTTCTCCACCATAACTGAATTTTGAAGCTGCTGACTATACGGAAATGATTGACTGATCTTCAATTACCATTACTTCTCCACCAATCCTCCGTAATTTATCCACTGTCGTATTTAGATCTATTGTGCGTGATAAGAAAATTCCAGAATGGGACTTCGTTCACTTCCCATGTCTCACACAGGCAGTGGAACGGTGTGCCAAGTTGGTGACAGAAGCATCCATTAAGGTCTATGGGTTTCAAAATAGAGACGGATTCATTAGATCCACATTCTTTTCCCGATACCTGAATTCGACAATAAGGCTGATTTCAAGCCTCTTCCTGCTGATTATGTGCAAGTAAACTTTTGATATTGGCATGTCATAGCATTCTATAGTTACAATATCCTTAACACATATTATATTAATATATTATGACTCAGCAATTATTTAATAATTTTCAGGTAATATAATCAATTGTACAATACAATACAGCAATAAACAGTGTTTGTACCCATCTATTTTTCATGTTTGATTTATTTCCATAACACATAAAAAAGTGCACTTATTTTCAAAAATTCCAAAAGTTCGATTGCGATGCGGGAACAGAAGATATTATTCGATCGAAAAAATATTTTACATCTTTCTTATTTAACCTAGTGGACACTTCTTCCGCACTATTAGAATATCAATATTGAAAAATAATTATATTTCCTACACCGAGTAAAAATTGCAATTTTTACCCAAATTTCCAAAATTCAAGTGCGATGCGGGGGCAGAAGATATTATCCAATCAAAAAAATATTTTACACCGTGTTTATTGGACCCAGAGAGAACCCTTTCCGCACTATTAGAATAGCGATTTCGAAAAAAAGTGTTTTTCGGCCCACCCTAATGAGCACCCGCTCATCTCGAATAAACTCGAACAGTTCAGATATGAGAGCTATGCTCTCCTAAAACAGTTAAAGCGAAGCGTACAGCTTCTTAACTCTGCTTCTCTCAGCTACACAACTGGCCGCATGGGACCCAGTTATGTCTAAAACCGATCCGAAGATCCAGCCCTCGAAACACGTTGCTATCCGATCAATAAATGATCATCCATCGAAAATCAACTCTCTCTTTTCTTTTTTGCCGCCGCTTAAATCTCGTTTTCCTAGGGACGAGGTCCGCCCAACATGTTAAGATTTCCGCCCCAATTCGTGAGGTCCACTCCTTTCACCAGGTGGTTAATTTATGTCCAGTGACAGTCTTGGCTATTAGCGGTATCGTCTGTCGATAGTCTCGTCTCAGTTGAACTGAGAAGGGACATCCATCACTCCTTCTTAATTGCGAGTTTCCGAAAAGGTTTTGTGTGCCAAGTGTCACTAGGTATGGAGTCGTATCGTAAGTCTATGGTTTTATATTTTAGAAACCAGTGTTCTTCCGTATCAATATCAGAATCTTCTCAATATCAGAAACTTCTGTAAAAAACAACTTTGAATTTAATATATTTTTTGTTTTGAAAAGAAGTATAAGCTTGAGGTTAGCGGTAAAAAAAGAATAGATATTTTAAAGCAAATAAAATTTAGTTTTTCCCCTCTATTCCTCCCCTCCCTCTTTTTGATTACATGGAATTTATATTTTAACCCTTTGAGAGGCGTTGGAACAGAGGCTGTTCAACCTTCTAAATTATTTTTTTAAAAAAACTTGCTTTTATTATTTTACTACATAAATTATTGAAATAGTTATTGGAATGTTTCGCATATTTCTTTAAAAATTACAGTATGATTGAAAATTAATCAGAATATGTTAAAAAATAAGTTTAATATTATGACTTTTTGATGTCAATCAATTCAGTTTTCAAAAAGTCAATCCTAGTTCAGTCGCATTTGGTCTAGTTTGAGTATTATTATAAATTTATATATAGTTTTCTTTACATAATTTATTTTATCCGGATTTTATATGAATTAATATTAACTGGTATATTAAAATTAATACTTGCACAAAGTAAATAATTTATGTACTTCACAGAATAGTGAACTAAAACAATATAAAATAAAATTATTTTTTCAAAGGCATACACGTATTTAATAAAAAATGCCGTACTTGAATTTATTTTGAGAGGAATTTCTGAAATAAGTATATGAGTAGCGGAAGCATCTTGGGGAACACGCAAGGACCATTGGGGGACATATGATGAACACCTCCCTCGTGAATTTTAAAAAAATTGCTCCAAAGGTACCTTAAATGGACATCTAGTCGCGATCAATGCTAACCTTTTCTATATTTCACTTATAATATTAAGTCTCTAATAGACGGTAATCTTAAAATTGGGAGAAAAAGAAATTATAAGACAAAAAAAGAGAAGTCTTACCTTTGTGCTTTTATTCCTCGTATCTCAGCCATCAGAAAATCTGAGTTTTTCTTGAAATACATTGCCATCATTGTGGAATCAATCCTCGGCAAATTATCCGATTTCCCTTGTACGAAACCAATATCCATTATGAAATTAAACTTGAAAACGTCTAAAAATTCAATTCTAAAATACAAGCTAATATAAACGCCTGGAATCAAAACAAGCACATAAGTCGTGAAACAGAAAAATGCGTGGAACGGAAGGGAGCTTTTCATTACGGAGTGCGAAAATGTCATGTACGCGATGGGCATAGTTGACGTCGAAATCTTCTCAACCAATGAGAGTGCGTTTTGGATTGCATCATCATTCCTGCTATTTCAGTGCATCTTTCGCCATCAATATTTAAATAAATAAATTTTTATGAAAAATTTCAATTGCATATTTGAAATTAGAATGATTTTTTCTATAAATACGGATTTCTTTCATGAGCTTTTAAAAAAATGCTGAACTTAACCATTGCCTAGCAGTTATTCATGATTTTTCATTTTTATTCATATAGATTTTATGATAATTATTAAAAAAACTAGCAGTACGCTTACGGCGTTGCCCGTGGAATCAGGACTTCAACAATATAGAAAAAAAACGCCCACAATGACATGAAAAAGTTTTGAAAACAAAATCAAAACAAAAGATACACATTATTCATTTTCCCGCTTATTTTTTGCGATAATGACATTTTAACTGTAGAAAAACAGTAGAGAGTGCGTTAATCCAAAACAATATTAAAAAATTGCAACGTGAAAATCATTATTAAACAGCAAGGAAAATATGCGAGACAAATAAACAAGTTAAGATACTGCCGAAAATAATAATCGAAGTCATTCAATTGAAGGTTATGACGTCACCTGCGCTCTGCACCGTCAGCCAATGAAATTGCTAGCAACTTTCCGGAGAAAGTGTCGCGGGTGGAAGCTCGTTAGAGAAAAATATCTTTCAACTGACCAGGAGAAAATTAATTTAAGAAAAACGGGAAAAGATATTTTAACTGTTCTTGTTTTAAATCCGACAGAACCGTTCCAGTTATAAGCTGAAAAAAAGAAAATATTAGTGTTATTAGAACGTCAGATGCAGCAAATTTAAAAACAAAAATAAAATTTCGATGGCAAAACTGACTAGTTTTTAAAAATTTCTCAAAATTCAGTAAATTATGTTTGAAGCTCAAAACAAATTTCATTAGAAAGAAAATTGTTTGTTCGATTTTGTATTGATTGTTTTTCAACTATATAAAAAGATACTGCAGCTGTAAACGTGCCGAAAACAACACAAAACATCAAATAAAGAATTTTCTTCATTAAATTTTAAAATTTGGGCTTCGAGGTGTATTGAGTCACCATTACGACCTGTGTACTGTGTTACCTCTGTACCAAATTTCATCGCTGTAAGTGCGATAGATTCGTTTGGACATCGCGCGCACACACACACATACACATTGCCTTTATAAGTATATTTATAATAATAATATTTATAAATTTTTGTACAAAAATAGGGTCACAAGTAAATAAACTTTAAGAAATTCAAAAATTAATGTCGCAAATTCGAAAACCAACAGAAAAACTGATAACAAATTTGTGGAAATAAATAAAAAAGCATTCTTATAATTTATCTCGGATGTTGTCAAAAAGTAGCCTCGTTTTTAGCATTCAAAATAGATGAAAGACTGACCACCGAGACAATCGGCCTGACATTATTATACTTTGTGCCACTTTTAAATTTCAAGAATAATCGTTTTGGGTAAAAAAAAATTCAGTAGAACAATTGAATTACTTTTAAATACGTTAATTGGCCTGTTGATTATTTTTTCGAGTTTAAATTTTAATTTACAACGGAATTTTGAAAGCTTTGTTTCTATTCAGAAAAAAGTTTGAAAATTGGATAGAGCAGAGAAAAAATGGTCATTTGTGTTTGATGCACGTAAGAAATCTAGAAAAGACTACAGAATTTCTGTTTTTGTATCTCCCCTTTTTCTGAAAAGTCATTAAAATTTCGTTAATTGAATAGTACTAGCTGGTTGAAATTTCGATCTTTATTCGACAGTATTCGTAATAGAGTTTGTATCTCATTTGGGCAATTTAGTGATATAAAAGACGTACGACAAACTGCGCATATTATCTAGTATCTAATTCTGCATTGTGCTATAACGTAAAGTCCTTTTATTTTTCTCCTGCAATAGGTTCAAAAAATAAATTCAAGAGGGCCATTTGATGCACGTCACGTGACCATGAACTGACTATTATTTCTTAAAACTGGCCTGAACCTGAATTGCATATTAAGATCCTATTTGCTTGCTTCTTAAATTAATTATTTCTTACGCTGAAAAAATATGTGGGTGATTTTCAGGACTCACGTGACTACTTTTAAAGTTGTTACCATGGTAATGCAATTCACAAATCAAATAAACGATTGCCGAAACAAATGAATAAGTAGAGAAGTTGTTTAACCTTTATTTCCCGACGAAGTAATCACACTTATATTTTCGTAATTTGGCCATTTTTCCTGACAGTATGCACATGAACACGACAAAAATTAAATTATTTTATTTAAATAACAAAAAGTTTTTTATCTTTCCTGGAATTATTCTGGATGATGCCAAAATAAAATTGAAAAGTAGTTAATTCGGTAAATAAAGGGTGAAGTCAAAATAGTTTTCTAAGCTATTTTTTACTTCCCACTGAGCATAAATGAGACATGAATTTCTTCGAATACCGGAATATGTTGCACTGCTTCATTAATTTTATTTTGCATGCTATTTTCATCAACTTATTTAATAAACATGGGCCATTTTACAGGGATTCGTTTTAGTGAAAGTCGCTCCATTTTTAATGAAAATTGATGGAAGAATCTGTGTTTCCATTAAACAATCAAAGTTTGGCGTTTTGTAGTCATATTTTCAATAAACGTTTGGCGTCATTTTGCCATTATATTCTGGAAGCCTTGGAGTCAATTACATTTGTTTGCAATCAGCTGTGGTAAAATAAATGAATGCATGTAAAATTTCAATCAATTTGTCCATTCAAGTATACGTTATTATTTACCTATGTACGCCATTTTTAAATGCATTCTTACGTGTCTTTGTCTGTGTTGTTCTTTTGTGTGCCACCAAGGTTTTACAGTGCCCTATGGACGATGGATACTTTATTATGTAATAATCTATCATATATCACTTGTGCCGGGAAGGTTCTTTTCCCAGGAAGCCATTTTTTGTGCTCTAAAACCTCAGAGTTGAGCCGGCTCCTCTCGACGGATGTAATCTGCTGCGGTGTGATTTCTAGTTCATTTATTTATTGTACGGAGTTATAATTTTGGCTACAAGCACAAGCTTGTCATCGTTACCAGTGCTATAACAAAATGTAAAAGAAATTTAATCTGAATGAAAAGACAAACTTCCTTATTGCGCACTGTCATTTTCACATAAACGATTGAAAAAGCTGGTGACTATGACGTCATCTTCATCAAACGATTTGTTTCCCTCCAAGTTAAGTGGAGTTGCAGAGGTGCTTCTTTCCGCAACGGCAAATAACGAAACTCGACGCTGGCTTCCAGCCGAATGGAGTGGGCGACTAATACTCTGGCTATGATGATGGAACGGTTCTGGACCCGCGTGGGCAGAGGAGTGGACCGTTGAGGATGCGAATTTTCATTCAGAGCAATCAGGCCGGGTAATTGCACGTGGGTCGAATGTTGGGCCCACACGCTCCTTTTCCTGTCACCTTCTGATTTCTTGCTTTTGATTTAGAAGGATTCTGTTAACAACGGTGGCAGTCGTGCAGGTGCGACGGTTGTACCCTGGGGGAAACCTTGGTGCGTGTGTTTCTAAATCCAGGAAGCCGCAGGATGGGCGAGATATCAGCAAATTGGGAAGGACAGCCCTGGAGTAATATTTCTCAATGTTCAAGATGAAAAAACGACGAAGCCAAAAATAAGTGTTGCAAAAGAGCAGCTGTCAGTTTTGTGAAGAACTGCCATTTAGAGGTTTTTCTAAAGTGTAGTGGGTGATCGGTTCATGCGTAGAGGCACGTGTAATATTTAGCTTATTGTAAATACCATTTTATATTTCGTTTCATTCTACCTTTTATTCATTTACTAGCATATATTCCCGGGTAGAAATATTTTCGTCTAAGTGCTTATAACACTTTAAACATGCATAACGTAACTTGCGCAAACGGCTCCCTGGACGGGGTATTTTTCGACTCCTTATTGTATTTGACTTTAAAAAGTGACACAAACATAGTAACGTTTTGTCAACATGGTCAGTGTTGCAGCGTGGGTGAGTGGCACCCAAGGGATATGATTTTTTTTAAATACCAGTCGTCATTTGCTTAGCAAGATTTTCACACTCCCTAATCATATTTTGCTTTAAAAACTGGCATAAATGCAGTAATGTTCCGTCTCCATGGCGCCCCTAAAACTGGCATCTGCTGCATCAATACTTCCCTTAACCCCAGGTCGATACGCCGCTGCGCACTGATTGGGTTCATTCAGAATTTCAGAAATTTAAACGAAACAACCCGTAGTAACTAAACTAACATCATTGGATATTTGATTGCATATTAAAAGCTACGAAATAAAAAAGGAAGTGAAGTGCATGCTACGAAATAACAGCAGAAGAAAGAAGTCTACTTTAGACTCAATCACTAAAGAAAGAAATATTTTCTTATCATAACTTTAAGAGTGGTAAAAACACGTGAATAAAATCAAATTCAAACAAATTTATTGATGAAACAATAAATTTGTTTGAATTTGATTTTATAACAATCGAAAGCATTGTTACAAATTGAGTTTAAAATTTATTCTGAAATGTTTATTAAGATTGGAGAAAACATTGTACAACAATTAAATTGGTATCATTAAAAAAATAATTTTTTTTCTCTTTAAGGTGGTGTGAAAATAATTTTCGTACCATAAGTATTTAAAAAGTTATTGGCGAAAAATGTCTAAAAATAGCTTATTTTTCGTTATTTAATTAGATAAATAAAAATCTAATTCGAATTTTTACGGCGTTAGCTTCCTCTTGTGCTAATCCATCACTGTGGTCGCCGAAAGTCCAACGGTGTGGACATACATAAAGAACCAAAAAACGAACACACATACTTTCCTCTTTTATGTATTTAGATTTAATTTTTCTGCCCGCGATTATTTGTTATAATTTTAACCTTTTAAATTTAGAATTCAGTTAAAAATGTATATAAGATGGAGTTGTGGCCGTGGTGACCTAGTGGTAAGGTTCAGGCTCCGAAGGGTTCCATGCTCGAAACCCGATGCCACTGAAGATATGGGGTCTGTTGCACGTTAGTCATACGTAGTGGCCAAACGTCCTCCGCTGGTGTGGTGCGGGAGTTTGAAGAGGAGGAGGTGCCAGCTCAGGTGTTGACCTCGTCATCTGACCGAGGTTCAAAATTACGAGGTCCGTCGCAAAATAGCCCTCGTGTTGCTTCAAAAACGGACATTAATAAAACTAAACTAAACAAATATAAGATGGATTTTGTAAAAAATGATAACTTGAATATGACAGTGAAAAAGTAAAAGTGTAAGAGGAATTATTGTTTGGTTGATTGTTCTACCTTGCATCCAACCAAATTGTCCTTTGATTGATTGATACCCTTTTCAAATATGGCAATGCTCATTTTTCAAATTGTTCGTTAGTCGATTTACCATAGGTTTTATGGGACTCGCACATTAAGGGGGAATGTTACGACACGTCTTCCGATCCTTATATATATTTTCAGATGAGAAGTTTCGTTGCCCGAATTGAGCTCAGACGATTAAGCGCTTTTCCTTCAGAACTGTGTAAATTCTCCCTATTTGTACTTCGTCTTGTATCATAATAGATCCCGGTAGTGTTACCTTAAGCTGTAGTTTTATCCTTGTCCTCGCATAGCACATCCGTGACAGGGTAAATAAACGTTTATACAGATTTTGCTTTCTCATATGCGAAATATGGAAAGATCGAGTTTTATTAATCAACCAAAAAATTCCGGGTATTTGAAGACGATAGCTAAACACTGCAAAGAGCTAGGTGGGTGAAATTGGTTCGTCATCAGAACTGTAGATACGTACAAAAGTTTTGACAAATCTGGCTACGGGTTGACCGTTTGTCGATCTCTCTATTCGCATGTATTTTAATGCGATAAGTCAAAAACGCAACGAGTTAGATGAATGAAATTTGGTATGTGCTCTCGTGATGTGTCGTACCGAAGGTAAAGTGGCACCAGGAGCACATGATTTTTTCGACCCCATTCGTCATCATTGGTTTTAGCAAGAGTTAATGGCGCCCGAGGCAGTGCATTATTATTTTTTCGCCCCTTTATGAAATTTCACTTAAAAAAGTGACA
Organism: Araneus ventricosus; assembly: GCA_013235015.1. Lineage (NCBI taxonomy): Eukaryota > Metazoa > Arthropoda > Arachnida > Araneae > Araneidae > Araneus > Araneus ventricosus. The sequence goes on from BGPR01000784.1 coordinate 108,389, forward strand.
TAAACGCACTATAATTTTGTCCCCATGGCGCCTCCCCTAAGACTGGCATCCGGGGCATCTATATCCCCCCCCCCCAGGCCACTACTTCACTGTCGTGACCAAACGTGTAATCACATATCATATTTTGAACCCAATCGATCGGAAGAAGGACTTCCAACCTCCATATCCGGCTGCCTTCACTATATTCCGAAGCGCATGTTGTTAGTATACAATAGAACCCATGGAATCCGAACTAATTGGGGCTGATCTCTGTTCGGATTTCGGATTATTCCGTGAATTGAGTAAAATACTCTTGATATACCAAATTCAGTAGAATATGACTGTGAGTGCTCTTTGAAAGAGTACGGAAAGAGAAAGCTGCTAATCGCACAGTGGCAAACAATTTAAGGGTAAAATGAAGATATCCGATTTCGTTTCTACTAACGAAGGTGCTGTATTCATTCTTAAAGACCAATTGAAATGCTTCTTTTAAGTTAGGAATAAACATTAGCTTTGTTTCTGATTCGTAGTTGTAATTTTTCCTTCATTTTTCAGTAAAATGTTTTCACAAAATTAAGAAAAAGATGTTCGGATTATCCGAAATTTCGGAATCCTGGGGTTCGGATTCGAGGGGAGAACACTCCCTCTGGTTTTATCTTAACTCTTTAGACTCTTAATTTTCTTTTTAAAGAGGCATTGACTAAAATTGATTCCATTTGGACCCCGCGCCTCCCAAGGCTGGTTCTGCACACGTCAGTATGAATCGATCCCATTAAATCAGCTCACCTTTGCCAATGTGACAGTCAACCATAGTGAGGTTCTCAGAGGAAAAACTTCGCCTTCAGCAGCAGCAAGCTGAGTCGCAGTGGCGTCACAATGGGGAGGGACGAGAGGAGACATAGATGCCCCTGAAGACAAAAATATTGATGCGTTTATGTCAATTTGTAAAATGAAATATGAAGATGGGTGCGAAATAATATCACCATGCTCTGGGACCCTTGCTAAACAGACGGAAAAATCACATGATGCCCCGGCTCGCCACTGGATGCTGACAGATGCAAGGGCGACTGTTTTTGTTGGAAAATTAATTATATTCTAATTAAAACGTGTAAGTGAAACAATTTCACTTACCTCATTTCTCGGTAGAATGCGAAGTGCATCTGCATAGCAGATTCAAGTCATCTAAATAAAAGGCATATTATTTAATCCATTTTTGACCACAGAGTGTGAACCAGAGCACTGCCTTTTGAGAGATAATGAAATTTACTAAGCGAAGCACATCACGGCACATACACACGAAAGGAACAGAATACAATTATGCAGAGTTACAAGGAAGTTCAAGCAGAGGTATGAGTTCAGAGTTCAGACCGGAGTTTAAGCGATGCCATCTGTTGAGAAGAGTTGTTATAGTTTCTTATTCTGGAAAAACACATATGTTTTAACCTCCAATGCAAGTGTCTTCTGCATGCAGTGGTTGGGAGGCAAGGGGCGTATGGAGAGAGCGATGAAGGAAAAATACGAGGATGGATCCCAAAAAAAGTTTACAAATGTAATGTAGGATTTGTCCCTGTCACCACCAGATGGCGCAGCGACGCCCATGCTCGATGTCACTGAGAGTCAGAGATAGGCAAGATTAGGCAGAGATAGAGATAGGCAAGCTCTCGCGTAGGAGACTGTCTTTAGCTCCCGCGAAGATCTCAAAGTCCAGCAACTGACCGCACGAGGTGGTCAAGCGTACGCAATGGTACGATGTGGTAGCATTGTAGACTCTCCGATAGCCGAAAAACATTCCTAGCAATTCTTGAGTTTTTCGAGCGGTATGGGTATTGTCATGCACCATCACTGAACATGCCAGGGCGTTTGCGTCAAATAACTTCACGATGGCCCAATGGCTATTTCCTTTTCTCGAAATTGAAGGAACACTTATCTGGAACTAGGTTCTCTTCAGAGAGTGATGTGAAATCAGTTGTCGAGAACTGGCTCAATTCAGATAAACGCTTAAATAGATTTGGTGATTATGTGGAAAAGTGATCGGCAAGTATGCCTCTTAATTCAATTTTGTATTTTCTGTTTAATGCTAATAAATATTTTTTTATTGCCTTTGTAAACATTTTTTTGGATCCATCCTCGTATCTTAAGAGCGTATTTATCACTTATTAAACTAAATATGATGAGGGGGCGAAAAAAATAATAGTATGTTTCGAGCGCCACTGCTCAGTGGAGTCAGTTTATGCGTGGTACATTCGCTGATTTAATTTGGGAATCATTCAGCAGTAAAAGAAAATACTTTTAATATAAATAGACAATCTGACCTTTTATAGGAAGACATTTTCAAACAAGTTAATTACTCTTTATTCTATTTTAAAAGTAAATTTTAATTTCAAGTAAATAATAACTTCAGTATTCGTCAGCAGTCAAACGTATCTCATGAGATACCTCGGGTGCTGCAACACTGTGACGTCATCGCCGAGAAAAAAAAACCGGCTCGAACCGGTGATTCATTCGAGACCCGCTCACGCAATCAGAATCGAACGAATTAAAAATAATTTTAAAAAAAGAATATTCTATTATATCATCGAAGGTGTTTTCTTCTATTTTTCTTTTTCAAAGATGAGATATAAAAGTACTGAATTTCAGAATCAAATAATTACAGTAAGTAAAAATGACATATAATTAAAGTTATTATATTTTATTTTAAAGTTATTCATATTTTGCCAGAGTTTCGTGCTGAATTCACTCTGGAACAAAGCGTGGTCAGTTCTAAAGAAATTTTCGCACAGTTTAATCTATAAATGAAAAATGGAATACTGTTCAGCAACGGATTCCGAGACTACCACTTTGGGACGATTTTACACCAGAAAGGGGTGTCAGGCAATGAGCGCATTTCCGGAGTTCTTTGTTGGATCACGCTCAGTAAAATGTAAACATCACCGTTCCATTCTTCACTTTCCCCCTATTTAAATGAAAATAACCCAGGCGCATGCGTAAAGGCGCGGAGGGTTTCCGAATCCGTTGCTGAACAATAGTTTAAGATTCAATAGTATTGATTCTGTTGTTTAAGATGAGAATACTTACTCTGTTGTTTAAGATGAGAATGAACTCGATAAGCAGAAAGCTATTAAATTTTAAAATCATTTACGATAATTTTTTTGATTATTCTCAATTATCACTCAATGTTAGTACGTAAACAGCTGCGTTGCTGTTGAGCATTTTCACGCGTTTCAGGGCTGCATGAAATTAAGTTTTTTGTACGATTGTAGTACCGTTTATTTTCGCTCAATTGACACCATCGAACTTAATTTGGTATCGCGGTACAGATCTTCGTTTTTCAATTCATGCTCAAGCGACCCACGTCGATTATGCCGCGCCAATTTAATTTTGCGACCTTTATGCATGTTGCAGGGAAATAAGATGATGTAACCTCACAGTACGGAGTAAGACAACGTGCAGCTAAATGTTAGATGGCATGCGCAGTTACATTTAATGTTAGGTGGCATGCGCAGTTACATTTGTCTGGGCTGTGCTCGAGGGGATTCATTATCAAAATTTTTGCATAGCTCTCTGACAATGTCGCATTAGACTTTGTCCTTGACTTTCAACTTTGATCAAAGAATTACTCGAAGAACTGTTCTTTTGTTTTAACTGTTTACCTTCATATCGTAAAACTAATACTTATTATTAAGTACATTTCTTAAATAGCTTTTTAAAATTTGCCAGAAGCTCTATCGGCTGACTTCTTTCCATTCAAAATCCTAAACAGGATCCTCACAAAAGTTGAGAAAAAAATACGCTAAAATCCCAACGCAGTGGAGAAGAAAAATAAGCGAAATGTCATACCACGATTTCCGAAGGTCGTCCAACACGGAAGTGGAATTAGAAGCCTGCGTGATTACCAATAGGATGGGTGTAAGATAAAGAAAATAAAATTTGGAATTTGAACACCTTTTTTTAACGGATTGACACAAAGATTGGACTCAAATCTACAATTAAGGTAAGAAGGCCACATACCAAAATTCATTTATCTAAGTAATTTTGTTAAGAAGTTATTGTGATTAAAGATATGCGATTATGTCGTGGAGTTTTGATTTTGAAATTATTCTGAGTGTTGTTAATAGCTTCTTTACAAGAAAGTAAAGAATTGAGAATTCGCAGGCTTTCTTCGCGGGCGGTGATGCTTAGCTTATGGCGGGACGTCTATTTTTTCTGTAAAGGTTCAATGAACTCTGCTTTGAGACCTATCTTCACTCAACTTTTATTCAAATAAGATTTAAATATTTTCCCAAATAATAAATTCCTAATTCTTCATTTATTTAGTTGAATACTAAAAGAATAAGATAAGCGATTTTTGAGGGATGAAAATAAAATGTGAGAAGAATAATTAAATAAAATATAAAAAGAATAATCAATTAATTTACATAATACCATGCCTGTGTATCAGACCCTTATCATTGCTGTAATTAATCAAGGGATACAATAATCGACTTAAAGAATAAAATAAAAATAAATAATAGTTAATTAATTCATCATATTTTACACACGGCTATGTAGTTAATTAATTTACGACACACAATCTTCTAGAATTCCAACAGACATTTTGAATTTTAACAAAAAAATAAAAATATTCCAATTAAGCTTTACATAAGTTAATTAAATGCCATCCCTTTTTAGAAATTAACAATTAAATATTTCAGTTGATTTTTAGTGATTTACTAAACTTTGCAATAATACAGTTTAATTTTCACTCCTTTTTAGAATTTAACAAATAAATATTCTAATTGACTTTTAGTGATTTAACTAAACTTTACAACAATTATACAGACCGACAGACAATCGACCCTTTGACGGATTTTGCCCAAAATTTGATACGGACCTACATTCATGATGATAAAACTGTGTACCAAATTTTATCCATCTATCTGTTCAAGTTTTTGAGTTATAGAGTTCACATGAAAGCGGACAGACAGACAGGCGTTGACGGATTTTATCCAAAATTTGATAGAAACCTACAAATGATGTGTAAAGATCACATACCAAATTTCATCTCTGTATTTCTAATAGTTTTCGAGTTATCGTGTTCACAGACACACACGCAGACAGACATAATTCCAAAATAGTGTTTTTCAGACTCAGGGAGATCTAAAATGTGGAGATTCGTCAAAATCTCGAGTTCGAATTTTTGCCGATTACAATAGTTTCTCTTCGTATACGAGAAAGTAACCAGCGGGAGTGGCCTCCCCTAAACTTTCTCGTATACTCATTTCTCAAAAACTCTCGTATAGCGTGTCAGTTCCCCGCACCCTCGCTTGGATAAAAATTTCAAATCTGCTCTATTTACAGAACGCAACAAGTTTCTCCAGGACACGTGAAAACAACAAAACAAGCGGAAATAAAATAATCCCAGCAGGATCACAATTCGCCAAAAGGGAGAAAAAGGAGCCAAAAGGGAAGAAAAAAGTGCCAAGTAGGAGTCGTTAAGTATAAGCCTTTCGCCATGAAGCCGCTGAATATCATGCACAGAGATTGCTTCCGATACGCATGCGCGTGGAGATAACGGATTCGTTTCAAAAGTTAAAAAAAATGAATATGCAATTTGAACACCTCTTTTTTAACCGATTGAGATGAAAATTGGGCACAAATCTATAATTAATGTTAGCATCCGTGATACCAAGTTTTATTTATCTAAGCCAAAGGGATTAGGTGATATAATTTTTACAAGTGTACGATTATACAGACCGACAGACAGTCAACCCTTTGACGAATTTGGTCCAAAATTTAATACGGACCTACATTCCTGATGATAAAACTGTGTACCAAATTTTATCCATCTATCTGTTCAAGTTTTTGAGTTAGAGTGTTCGCATGACCTCGGACAGACAGACAGACTTCCGATAGACGGATTTTGTCCAAAATTTGACAGAAACCTACAAATTATGTGTAAAGATCACATACCAAATTTCATCCCCGTAGCTCTAATAGTTTTCGAGTTATCGTGTTCACAGACAGACACACAGACATAATTCCAAAATTGTGTTTTTCGGAAACAGGGAGGTCTAAAGCGTGGAGATCCGTCAAAATCTCGAGTTCGAATTTTTTGACGATTACAATACTTTCTCTTTGTATACTTCGTATACGAGAAAGTAAAAAAAATTGCTTTCACGAAATAAACCGTAAAAGCTTTAATTTTTCAATGAAGCAAATGATTGAAAGACAAAATGACGGTTTGAATAATATTTTAAATTAACCTACAGGGTTAAAGTTCAGACATCAGAAAGAAAAATTTGCTGTACATTTCACCGCTATTTTAATCCTTTCACACAAAATTAATCACCTTTATAACTCAAAATCTGGATGGAAATGCTTCTAGAAATCGTCTGTTTTAATGCGTGACAGCATTTTGACTGTTACACTACTTTAGACGTAAATTCCATAAATTACGCCTACCTCAGTTTCCACGGACCGGGAGAGCTGGGGGTCCACTTTCTGAAATAGAATTATTGAATCCATATTCGAATGCAAAGAAAGAGAAAGCCACTGAAACGAACACGTCTTTATTTGATGGTGGCGAAATCGCCTCTGCTTATTTACATTCTCCCCGCGCAAGTGTCAACAAACTGTTGCCACTCAACTATAACAAACAATGGTTATTTACATGCTGATAAAGGTTCTTTAAAAATATGCACATTACGAAAAGTTTGATTATATACATAATTTCACATTCAAGAGAGTTCGAATGTTCATTTACACATATTATTTGTCTTTGGGTTATTTTCCCACCAATTTTCGAATATTATTCAAAAGAGTCCTGGCTGAAGATGCCTGCTCTGGATTGGTGGAAAAATTCAAGCGTCCAGTTACGTCACTCGTTGGAAGAGGAGTCGCGACACACTCCCACCTTTGAGTTCCTGCTGCAGATACTGGAACTCAAACTCTGTCATATACTGTCTTGGTATTTCGCTTTTGCCAAACTGAACCAAACTTCCACTTACTTCCAATGGGTACAGTCTTTGGTCGTAAGAAAGAACCACCTCCCGTCGCCACTTCCACTACTCGTACTCTACCATCTCTACCTGGGATAAGCTTCATCACTTTAGCAAGTGGCCAATAGATTCTTTTCGAATTAGTATCACCAATCAAGACGATGTCACCTTCCTTGATAACGTCCTCCTGAGACTGCGAGAAATTCCTCAATTGACCTAGCATTTGCATTTGACAGATTAAGGAATTAGCGTCGTTGGGAAAGCTCTGCGTTTGCACTATTTTCAATACTGCTCTTTCCGCTGCATCCCTTTCTCGGGTGTTTAAATCTCCGAAGTCTCTGTCGTTCTGTTGTTTTCTAATATTATTGTAAAATCGGAAAATCCATGCAGTGACTCTTATTATCCTTTCATATGAAGAAATTTCCGAACGATAATTCAATTCTTTCAATTCATTATTAATTGTAGAAACAACAGTTCCTTTTCTTTCCGAATTGATAATTGCAAAATCCGGACACGCTTCAGGCAATGGCTTCGCGAGGTTCCTTCAGTCAACTTGGTCCCTCCCACCATAACGATTCAGTGAGCTCTTCAGCACCACATCCTCTAGATGGGAGGTCAGCTGGATTCAGAATTCCTGCAATATGCTTCCAGTCCTCGGGGTTCGTCAGCCGACGAATTTCTTGTACCCTGTTGTTCACAAATGTACCCCAATTTTCTTTGCCTATTATCCAATACAGTACATTTACGGAGTCCGACCAGCAGCAAATAGGTACATCCTCTAGTCCTAAATCAGATTTCGTTGTATTCACAAGTCGAGATCCAATGGTACAAGCTAAAAGCTCTAATCTCGGTATAGTTATTGCCTTTATTGGGGCAACTCTAGCACGGGCTTGTACAAGTTGACACGTAATAGTTCCATCAATTTCAGTTCTTAAAAATACGCAACTCGAGTAAGCAGTCTTGCTCGCATCACAAAATACATGGAGATATAAATCACTGTTTGGGGAGAGTTCCTTTGATATGCATCTAGGGATTTCTAAGTTATTCAAACACTTAAATTGTTCCTTCCATTTTTCGAATTTTCTTGATATTGAGAAAGGTAATTCTGTATCCCAAGTGACTCCCAGTTTCCAAAATTCTTGTAATAAGATTTTTGGTTTCAAAGTTACGGGACAAGTAAACCCAATTGTATCAAAGATGCGATGAACAGCTGAGAGTATTTTACGCTTAGTTATTGGAGTTTCATTAAATTTTGAGGTTTCTTCCCAGTTAACAGATAAGGTGTCTTTATTAGGTTTCCAAATTAACCCCAAAACAGGAACTGTCTTCTCTTCCTCCAATATAGTACTTTTTCCTCCTGCAGACACACCGGTATGCTCCCAGCCACGTAAATTGAATTTTGCTGGGCTCAAAATCTCTCGCTACTCGATCATAAATTTTCTCAGTTCTTCTTCATTGTCTACGCTCGTTACGCAGTTATCAACGTAAAATGATTCTAATAGCTTCTGCGCTGTAACTTCCAAATGTCCTGTTTCAGATGATGGGTCGCTCCAAGCAGAAAAGGAGATCCCGAAAACAACTCTCTTATGATGATAGGTATTCTCCTTATCTCCCACCACGAAAATCTCAGAAAAGGTTCGTCATCTTCTCGAAGCCCTATCTGTAAAAACGCCTTCTCAATGTCTGCCGTTATGCCAAATTTACGTAGCCGAAATTTACTGATAATCGCTGGAATCAGTTCTACCATATTTGACCTCTTCTCAAGACATTCATTTATCGAGGAGGAATTATTTTCCTTCGCCGATCCATCAAACACCGGTCTAATTTTCGTAGTGGAATTATCTTTATATACGGGATGATGCGGTAGATAGTGTTCATTCTTCGTGTCTGCGTCCTTCTGAACTTCTTCAATAATATCTTCATCCAGCCAACTGTGAAAAACTGCTTCATGAATTCCTAAATTCCCGCTACGTTCTAAGGATCTAACACAATTTTTCAGTCTTCTTTCAGCCAAGTTTTTACAGTTCAATGAAGGTGGATGATCTTGAATCCAAGGTAAACTAACTACATATCTTCCTTCTTCATCTCTCGAGACATTTCTCGCAAAATGGTCTCGAGCAGCCTCTTCCAGTTCAATTCTAGTCTTCTTTTCACACGGTTCTTTTATTCCGAGAACATCCAGACTCCAAAGATCTTTGATACAATTGTCACTAACACATAATGACAAAAGTACATTGGAATGCTTTTCGCTTTCAACTTTCAGTTTTCCCATGACTGTCCAGCCCAAATGCGTGTTTACGGCCACTAATCCTCCCCTCAATTGTTTGGCTTCTTCTCCTTTTAGTAAATTTCCTATTACGTCCGCCCCTAACAACATATGTATTTCATTTGGTTCCCTTTCAAATAGACAGTAACTCTCACTCATGGAAGCGTCACTGACGAAAATTCCATGTTCCTGTAATTCGTTAAGCAATTCCGGATCGTTTAATTTTGGGATATTCTTTCCTGATCCATTACTTCCATCTCGCAGGAATACGAATTAAAAACATCACTCAACGTGACGACATGCCTTTTATGTTTTTCACTGCGCTCTGTTCCTCCAAACAGTCCACTTTAATTGTAGTTTTTCTGCAATAAACTTACTTATGTAACTTTTCTGGCCACCCGTATCGAGAACTACTCTTGCAAAAGTATCTGATCTTCTCCCTTTAATACACACGACTAATGCTTGTAGAAGCACTTCTTTCGGACGAGAACTGTTGGAAAGAGCAGTCCGTTGCTATTTCTTCGTTATTCTCTTTTGCCGAATTATTGCTAGAAATCGTGGTGTCTTTTTCCGCAGAGGGAGCGAGGATTTAATTTTGCTTTGCAATCACGAGATAAGTGACGAGAAACCTTTAAACACCTGAAACCCTTTTTCATTAAAATATCCTTTCTCTCACTGAGTGATTTTCCCCTGGCCAAAACACATCTCGAAGTCGAGTGCGAAGGTTGACCACAGAAAAGGCAGAGTTCATTACCCTCCTCCGAAGTCGCAATAAAATTTGCAGCTGAGGGGTTCTTATTCAAAGAATGTTTGCGGGTAACCCTGCTACTGTCTCGGTACAAGTTTTTAAGCAAAGAGGAACGCTCTGGAGAAATTTTGTTTTGGTGGGGGCTGATGTGCGCTGAAAACGAAGAGTCGGCTCTTTCACGAGCGCTGATTTCTTTGTTCAAGAATTTTAATAATTTGTCGAGTTTATACTCTGAGCCATCAGTCTCTCTATTAAACTCAAGAACCAGATCGTACGGCAAGCAGTTCAAAATTAAAAAGGCAAAGTAAAGCGCTAAAGCTTTCAAATGCGACTCCTAAAGATTCGAGACTTCTTATTTGAGTTGGACACATATCAAAAAATTGTCTTAGTCCTTTAACGTCATTTGAACGTTTTAAAGGAGTAACACTCAACAATTTTTGCGTGTGGGAGTTTATTATCCCAAATCGATCTTTTAAAATTTCCACGGCTTTCGCATAATTTTCTGCCGTTATGGCGAAACCTTCTACTGTCGCCAAAGCTGTAGAACATAGTAAACCTTTCAAATAAGTAAATTTATCAATTGAATTGAGTGAACTATTATCATGGATTGCGGTTTTGAAAGAGTTCCAAAACGACAGCCATTGATTTATTTCGCCATAAAATTTGGGAATATTTATTTTTGGTAGTTTTATATTTATTGTTTCAGTTAATTTTGCTATTTCTGTTGTTGTGCCTGAATCACAATTAGAGTTCGATTTATTAGATTTCCGTTTCTTAGCTCGAAATCTCCATGTAATGATTCTAACTTCTAACTCTTTATCGATCTCTGCGGGTTTGTACAGCATTCTCTATCCGCGACACTCAATGATTCAAATTTTTCACTTAAATGTTCTGAAAGTTCTTCAACTTCGCCATCATCAGGTTCATTCTTTTTTAATTCTTTCTCTAATTGCCGAATGTATTTTGTAGCAGCAGTTCTTAACGCAGCGCGTTTCTTTTTAATAAGAACTCCCGTATCTTCTGTCATTTTGATGTTTCAAATAATAAATTCAATAATTATCCTGAATTACAATTATTCCCAACTCTCACACTCCCGTATCCCGGCAGGGGATGCCAATTAAAATGTTACACTACTTTAGACGTAAAATCCATAAATTAAATAAATTACGCCTACCTCAGTTTCCACGGGCCGGGAGCGCTGTCGAGAGCTGGGGATCCACTTTCTGAAATAGAATTATTGAATCCATATTCCAATGCAAAGGAAGAGAAAGCCACTGAAACGAACACGTCTTTATTTGATGGTGGCGAAATCGCCTCTGCTTATTTACATTCTCCCCGCGCAAGTGTCAACAAACTGTTGCCACTCAACTATAACAAACAATGGTTATTTACATGCTGATAAAGGTTCCTTAAAAATATACGCATCAAGAAAAGTTTGATTACATACATAATTTCACATTCAAGAGAGTTCGAATGTTCATTTACACATATTATTTGTCTTTGGGTTATTTTCCCACCAATTCTCGAATATTATTCAAAAGAGTCCTGGCTGAAGATGCCTGCTCTGGATTGGTGGAAAAGTTCAAGCGTCCAGTTACGTCACTCGTTGGAAGAGGAGTCGCGACAATAACAGACTTTTTACATCAAATAAAATTCATTATCTCGAAAAGAGCATATTTATTTTGCAATTAATCTGAAAAAAACATTCTCCGTATTAACTGATGTCATTTCTATGCAACTCATGAATGCATAATTTCACTAATTTATTTCTGGAATGTAGGTCTAAGGATTTTTTTAAAGCAGATTATTGTCCTTAAGGTAAAAAAAGAAAAAAAGGAAGAAAACAATGAGTTATGAATCCATGCATTTTGTATGAGAAACAACTTTGTTCGGAAGCTTAGGAATTCATCTACTTCCATTATTTCTCAAACGGAGATTATTATGCAACTTGTATGCTTGATACTGCCTTCTGATAATAGCGAGTCTTAACAGTGAAGGTTCATACAAATCAAGAGCTGTGTAGATGATCGCTTGTTTTTTACTTTCTCGTATACGAAGTATACAAAGAGAAAGTACTGTAATCGTCAAAAAATTCGAACTCGAGATTTTGACGGATCTCCACGTTTTAGATCTCCCTGAGTCCGAAAAACACAATTTTGGAATTATGTCTGTCTGTGTGTCTGTCTGTGAACACGATAACTAAAAAACTATTAGAGCTATGGGGATGAAATTTGGTATGTGGTCTTTAAACATAATTTGTAGGTTTCTATCAAATTTTGGACAAAATCCGTCCACGGGAAGTCTGTCTGTCTGCATGTTCTTGGTCATGCGAACGCTATAACTCAAAAACTTGAAAAGGCAGATGGATAAAATTTTTTACACAGTTTTATCGTCATGAATGTAGATCCGTATAAAATTTCGGGCCAAATCCGTCAAAGGGTTGACTGTCTGTCGGTCCGTATAATTTACTTTTGAAGAGAATCCTTTATCTCCACGCGCATGCGTACTGCAAGAGCGGAGAGGAATTTCATCACGGAGTAGCGAATTACGTCAGTTTATCCTTGAGCCAGTAAGAGAGGAAAATCGTTACGCATCTCTTCGAATTTCATTCTTTGCCTAGATATTTTTCAATCACTATAATGAAAAACCTTCTGATATAGTCATTGGATTCTGGGTAACAATAGGTTCGAATTTTTTTAGCCACGCGGGGGAAGGGGAAACGGCACCTTTATGGGGAAGTATACGAGAAAGTTTAGGGGAGAACACTCCCACTGGTTTTTTTAACAAAAGAAACTTTACTTAAAATATAAACCTTACGAAAAGATTATTAAATCTTACGAAGTTTGTTATTATACTGCAAGTAATCAATGTTTCTAAAAAAAAGCTAAAATATCTACAGCAATAACTGTATCAAGAGAAATAAAATATTTGTGTTGTTTTAAAAAGTAAATAAGTTGTTTCTTTCTTCATAAAATAACAAGGTTGTTGCTTTTAATTTCCTTTATTTACCAAACGATTTCTTTAATTAAGCATGTTCATAAACAATCACAGTTTAATTGATGAGGAGTGAACTTAATGTTGTCGGTTTCGTTTTCAGTTAAAAGAAGTTTAGTGAATTTACATGATTTAATACATGTCCAATTCTAACGTATTTAATAAAGTTTTTCTCTCGAACAGAAACACATAAATTTAAACTCTAATCGTGTGTTTTCCTTCAATTTTTTTCTTTACTTTTTTAGATCTTAAAAGTGTCTTATGTAATCTAGGTCAAAAGATTCTTTATCTGGATTCAGGGGTCTCTTGGAGCTTGAACCGATAAGTATTAGACCAGTAAGCATAGACATCGAATTCGGCAACGTGAGATTACGGAGTTACTTTGTGGGAAAATTTCACTTGCATCATGATTTCGAAAGATAATTTAAAATTTAGAAGTTGACATAACGGAGAAAATTTTGTGAAAGAAATAAGGAAAAGAGAGAGAGAAAATGGCTCTCTGACTGCTTTTCAAAAGCAATGGTGAATAAGAGGAGACCAGTGGCGAATCCAGGATTCGGGTCGGGGGGTCATAAAAATTTTGTATCGTAGTGACGAATGTTAAACCTCATGGCTTATATAAGCCAAAACACTTTAACTTTTCCTCTCCTGACAATAAGAACAATGAAAAATACTACAATATTTTCGATAATTTAATAAAAATTACAATGAAATAACTAGCCAAAAAATGTTTTCGACCGCGCCAATGCTACAAGTGCAAGTGGAATGACTAGAAAATTGGAAAATTTCCGAGCCTGTCAAGTCAGAAAGCAATGTTGTCACGATTTTATTACTATTTTTTTAAAATGAAAATTAAGATCAAACAGTTGTGGCGATTTTAAATTAAATCAATATTTTTGGTTTAATTTAAAATCGGTTTTCCAGGGGGGGGGCTGCAGCCCGATAGCCCCTCCCCTGGATTCGCCACTGGAGGAGACGAATTTGATATTGCTCGCCCTTGATCTCTTAAATATCGTTTGCAGTGAAGATTAATGATACTGCTATTAACAACTTGAAATTGCTTTTAATACAGGAAGTGATGATAGATTATTACAAAGGAGATTACCTGTGGGAAGATACTGTTAGAGCATTTGATAAAGTAATTACCGGTCTTTTTCTTTTATCTGTCGCAGGATTAATAGTTTTCAGAGGGACAGTATAATTCTATTGTTGTTGTTTTTTCAAATAGATTGGTAATTTCCTTTCCCTCCGTAAATATTTACTGATGGCAGTTCAGCAGAACGGCAAAATCACGAACCTTTCAGTTCTTCTTTGCCTTCCGTTCAACTTTTTAAAAAATAGTTAAATTTAAAATGAAGGAATTTAATGTTTGTCATTTCATACTCAAAGCTACTTTAATAAAAAATAACATGACTGAAATGAAATTGTTGTAAGTAATGATTTCTCGAAGAAAGTGCTTTCAGTGGTTACGAATGAATTTATACCTTCATCATTTTGCAATTTTGAGCTGCATATAAGATGCCAGATATATTCTCGTTTTTCAGGTCATACTTCATAACTGAGGCGCTACCTTCCGCTAGACGATTTTTAACTTCGGTACCCGATGGAGAAATGTTTGTGATATTTTCTCGTAAAATTTATAGTTCCTTCTTTTCTTCACTTAAAACAAATTCCACTCTAAGTTCTAGACCATTCTACTGACACCGAGAGTGGGGAAACCGTCCCTTTATTCGGAGATAAGATTTGATTAACTAATATCTACTTTCTGTTTATCTGTCTCTGGGCACCGTAACTCAGGAACGCAACAGACCGTTCACATGCCTTTGCATCGAAATCGTAGATTCTGGCCTGCATATCCGTGAACATAATTCAAAACCGCAGTGAACTAGATGGATGAAATTCGACCTGTGGTTTTATTACTAGAACTGCATATCTGTATCAAATGTCGGAACTACGGCTTGACTGTCTGTCGGCCTGTCTATCCGTATGTATGTGTACATGATTACTGAAGAATGCGCAAATTAGATCAATGAAATTCGATATGTGGTCTTGATAATCAAATTGTTGATCTGTATCACATTTCGGTCATAATCGGTCAAAGGGAAAATTTATATTTTATTTTCTTCACTAGGCTACGAAGCTAAACACAAAACGCGCTGTATTGTATAAGTCTACGAAAAAAGCGACGAGAAAACACTCCGTTACGTAATATTAGTGCTGCAAACTTGGCTGAAGAAAAAAAAAATTGTACGGAATGGACTATGTTGTTGGAAGTGTGGTAACTGGTAACCAAGCTTTTTATTACCAAAAACTAATTCCAGTAACTATGGCAACCCGTAAAATTTCCTCTTACGGAAAGCAGTAATTTTTTTTTAATGTCCCACTTCATTTTTAGCCCATCTCCTTTAGCAGTACAGTGGGACGTAAGATTAGAGGTCGCAGCAGGGGGTCAGAGGTCCATAATTGCAGGGCCCTCACTTTACCCACATGGATAATCCACACACCAACACTTCCACTCCGATGAACCACAAAAGAACACTCGACAACCCCCCGTCCCCTCCTGCACACCTTTAACGGCAGTTGGAGAAAAAAAAGGAATTCTTTGAAAGGAGGACTTTTCTCACGAATTTTTCTCCAACTCCAAGAGGTAATTGCTGGAATTCATTCCCACAATAGAGGACTATCTCCAGTAAAAAGCACGGCTAAAGAGAGCATTTACTAGACATAAAGCAGTGTTTTGTCACCATTTGTGGGATTGTGATGGAGGGTTTTATGACTGCTAATGACGGGAGAAGAAAATCTTTGGAGAGGAAGTCAGTTGGAGTCTATTAATTTCTCATATAGACGACTCAATTGGGAAATGCATGCTTGTGAAAGTCCTGGGTAGAAATATGCCCGCATCAATATATTTCCGTGATATACTTAAATCTCGATTTTCACGGTTTTCGAAAATGGCACACAGATTAGAATCGTATAATTTTAATTTATGGACGAATTTTCTACTTTGTTTGTTTACATTTAAGTGCTAGGACTACGTAATTCCGGTGTAATGCTAAGTCAATGGAATCTTCAAAGCGGAAGTCAAACATCCGAGAAGATAAAGTCAAGGCTTTTAATGTAAGTAAATAAACCAGGAAACTCGACCTTAGCTACATTTGAAAATATATTTATTATAAATTTAACCCTATTTTGTTCGAATCTGTATTTTACTTTGAAGATAAATTTGTAAAATTTTAACCCTACAGTGTTCGAATTCACATTTTACTTTGAAGGTAGATTTGTGATAAATTTAACACTCAGCTGTCCGAATTCAGATTTAAATTTGAAAACAGATTGTAATAAATTAAGCCTTATTCTGCACGATTTTTTTATTTTTAATTGAATGCTATGTAAATCCATATGAATAAGAACCAGAAACCCAATAAAAATATTTAAATTAATTTTAACTTTATTTTTAATTGAAATCAATTTATTTGTGTCATTAATTGTTTAGTTTAAATTTATTTACTTGTGCTACGATGTTTTGGACTAGAGGCACGAATTAATCTAATATTTTTTTTTGAAATGTAGATTGTTGTATTTGAAAAAATGTGTCATCATAGAAAATAAGCCCTAAATCGTTTTTAAAAGCAAAAATTAATATGTGACACGTCTTATTTTCAAGGAAATACGGTGTTCTTGTATTTTAAGAACAGTATTAAACATAGTAATGAGTAAGAACAATATATATCATAATATGTAGAATTTGGATACTGTTGCGTCCTATCGATAGCTCTAATTTGCGGGGTTACTATAACATATGTTGCTGTTTAACTAAAAGATAAAAGGCATGGGCCTGTATGACGTTGACGAGAAATGACGACGTGATGATCCATAATAAAGCGGTTTATTCTAATTCAGCGTTGCGTCACATATCATGTCTCGATCAAATCCGATTCACGCGCAGTTGCAAAACAGTAACCTTACTACGGCGTAGGTTGTCACATTTGGCGAGCATAGCACTTAACAGATACGAAAATAAATTTGATAAAAGATTCACAGTAAGCTGCTTACGTAAAACCTATTTTTAAAGTTGTTTAGAAACACATTTTGAGATAATTATTTTAGAGAATAATGTGCTTTCTATTTTTCCTTTTCTCCCTTTTAATTTTTTTGCACAAGAAACGTTTTGTCATTCTATTTTCGCCCATTTCATTTCTTTCTAGCAGTTAACCACTGGAACGCGGAATGAATGCAATATAAATACAAAAATATTCCTTGCCAACTAAATTGATATATTAAACTTCAAGTGAAGAAACTTATGTTTTAGGGTCACCATGTGCTATATTTATAATCCTATTTTAAGGAACTGTCTTTTTAGAAGATAATAAACTAGCAACATCTATTTTATAAAAGTATTGTGGAACTTGATTAATTCGAAGATGACAGGATCACAATAAAAACTCGATTTATACAAAAATTAGAATTAAGAAAAAGTGCTTTTTAATAAAAAGTAATGTTTTTTTTTAAGAAGTGGGCAATTTTTTATTCCTTCTTTTGATTAATTACATTTTATAATAGTTAAGTCCTTGAGTGAATTAAGGGCCTTAAAAAATTATCTCACGACGAATGATGACACAAGGTAATACGTATTTAACTAACAAAAATAATTCTGAAATAGAAACAATTTTGCATACTTTTTAGTAATTACTTCGAATTAATCAAAATTAATTGAATTATAAACGATTTTTTAACATCATTTTAATCGAAAATTCAAGGGCCAGAAAAAAATTTCGTGTAAAGAATGAAAGTCGAATTAAAAACTTTTCAACTATCAAAGTTCCACTGTATTTTTTTTTTCCAGAAAATCTTGGAATCTTGAATCTCTATCTTGAATTTTGTAATCATCATTGAAAACATTTTTAAGGGGGGAAAAAAACCCTGAAAATATAAATGCGCATATTCTAAATCTAACGAATTATTCATCGCAACTGTTTGGGAAGGATTTGTCTCTTGCATTGCGTGCAATATGAAGTATTTGTAACTTTTTCTATGTGATATAAAGAATTCGTAAAAAAGTTAGAAAGCTCAATGTACCCTCTTTTTTGTCTTTTAAAATTTTATTTTTAGCAATTTAACTTAAAGATAATGCATTTTCAGAATCATTGTTGATCCATGACTTCACTCGAAGAGAAAATACAGAACTGCTTCTTGGGTATGTGGCTATGTACGTGAGTATGTGGCTATGTATGTAGCTTTGTTCAACATCTCCTCCTAAACCAATGGACTTTTTCAACCAAACACTTTTTATTTAAGACAAGGGGAAGACACTTATGAACTTTTCTAAGTCCAAAAATTAATTAAACAGTCAGTAAATTAGAAATTAACCGAAACCGTTTTTCGCAGTAACTTCGGAGCAAATTGTCCGACAAAAAACATTTTTATACCATCTTAAAGTTCAAAAGTTTACCTTTTGAATGATGTCAATGTTATTTTTGTGACAGTTTTCCTTCAATTTTTATTAATTTTTTAAAGTTTAATAATTTTTAATTACATGCAGACGATTTTGAAATAACGCAAATTTATAGCTACTCCGTTGCTAGGCAACGGTTAGACTTTGAACTAATTTACCTTTATCTCTGAAAATTATGCTTATTTTTATAAATATGTTTTATTTAAGAAGAGAGTCAACCGTCAACTTTTAAAAGCCCCGAAGCTAATTAAAATTTCAGTTAATTGGAAATTAAACAAGATTTTGTCATTTTCCGTGATATTTTTCGAAAATACGTATTATCTCACAAAAACTAATTTTACACCATACTAAAAGTTTAAAAAATTAGATATTCATGACACAGGTTTCATTTCTGCTCAATTCGTTGCCCTCATTTAATAATTTTTCAAAAATTGTATATAGAATTCATATTTTTTTACTTATTAGTGAAGAACAAGAATACATAAGAAGAACTGTTGCTAGATAACATTAGTAGTATATCTGGATTTAATACTAATTTTATTATTTTTTCATTCAGATTTATTTTAACGCTTTTTCTCAATGAAAACTTTACTATCTAATTAATTGTCCCAAAACATCTGTTGAAATCTTTCTTATACAGCAAGATTTATGAACAAAATTTGAGGTAACTATGCAACAAATATTAATAACTTATGGAGAAAAGTAGCTATCGGCGGTTTTTAAAAATCGTCTGGTTCAATTGATATTCTCATTTTAATTAAAAATCATTTCAGACGATAAAAGAATTTGGGGTATTGTAATTTCTATACAAAAGCAGTTTTTTACATAAAAAATATTAGACATGAAAGTATTTTTATCCCGAACAACGCCGGGCATAATAGCTAGTTTTTAATAAAATTCCTACAGACGGAAAAAAAAACAACCCTAGATGCATCAAGCTTTCCAATCATTTTTACGAGCTCTTTCTATTACATACACTTTTAAAATTATAACTATTTTAAATTCTATACGGACTTAGCGAATACCCTACGCCCTTTGTTGTGAATAAATATCAATTAAACATGTTTCACTGGAAAGGTTCACAATAACCACAAACAGATGAAAAAGGTTTAAAAATACAGCGTTCTTAATTTCCAGTTTCTGAACAAGTGCAACGTTTCTAAGGGACCGGGGAAAAAAACGAGTTTGTTTTTTT
Organism: Araneus ventricosus; assembly: GCA_013235015.1. NCBI lineage: Eukaryota > Metazoa > Arthropoda > Arachnida > Araneae > Araneidae > Araneus > Araneus ventricosus. The sequence goes on from BGPR01000784.1 coordinate 128,000, forward strand.
AATGATTTTAATCTTAATATAAATAAAAGTCATTGTGGGTTTGTATGTATGTTTGTATCTATGTTCCACATCTCCTCCTAAACCACGGCACTGATTTGGACCAAACTTTGCACACTTATTAATTAAGACAAGGGTAAGATTACTGTCAACTTTTTAAAGCGCTAAAGTTAATTAAACAGTCAGTTAATTAAAAAGTAACCGAAACCGTTTTTCCGCTGTAAGTTCGGAGCAAATTATCCCCCGAAAATTATTTTTATACCATTTTAAAGTTCAAAATTTTTACCTTTTTAATGATATCAATTTTATATCTGACATTTTTCCTTCAATTTGTATTAATTTTTCAAAATTTAAAAAAAGGTTGACACGCAGACGATTTTAAAATAAATCAAATTTAATGATACTAGAATTGATACTGATGCGTTGCTAGGCAACGGTGTAATTACTTGGCCATTATTTTTTCTGTTTATTTTTTTTTCAAATATCGTTTGGCAATGTTTTCATTGGTTCTTAAAGAATTCTAAAGCTTATTTAATTAGATTAAAAAATCACTGCAGTTCATATCACCTGTCATTTTTACCTGCGTTTCCGAAGAAATAATAAATCCTTAATTATATATTAAATGAGAAAGCGTGTGTCTGTCTGTTACGCTTTGACGGCCAAACTACACGTAGAATAACTTATTTTGAATGTCAAACATCACGTGATCATAAAGAAAGCCGCGATTATGTGATCTTTCAGAGAAAATAAACAAATAATTTATCTATGGAATAATTACTCAACTCGACGCTTGATTTTCATTTTTCGAGTTTGCAGTCTATTTAATTTTAGTGATTTATACTTCTCCATATCAGATTTTATTCAAGAAGCTGTCGATAAATTGACGCCGGGACAGAAATCTATTGATAGATATAATATAGCTGCAAGAGTTTTTAGATTAAAATTTAGAAACTAAAGTTTATTATAACTAAAGGAAAATATGCGACGATAGATTATTTTGTTTTATGTATTCTGTTGAATGGTAGAAGCGCATGACATATAACATGGTGGATGTTATATTACACAGATTGTAAGCACCTAATGATACCATTGAGTACAATGATGTAATTTACAGTAACGGAGAATATATGAAGAATAGAGAATGATTGTTGAATTAGTAATTTTGGCACTGATTAATGAAAGTTTAAGTCAGATACATAAAAAAAAATATATGTTACAAGTAACGTCATATCCTGTAGAGTTCTTGAACTCCTTAGAATTGTCAGGGGTACCTTCCGACAAGCTGATATTAAAAGTCGGTGTGCCAGTACTATTGATACATAACCTCGATGTACCGAGACTGCGCACGGTTCCAAATTGCACACCTAGGTCCAAACGTCGTGAGAATGTTTTAAAACGAGAGAGTGTTTCAATTTCACGCATTCCGATAATACCGAATGATTTGCCATCCAATTTCAAAAGGTAGGCTCAGGGCCAGACACTCAAAGGGGCAGGCGTACATTTGGAAAACCATATTTTTTCCATAGGCAACATATGTGGCGTGTTCACGTGTGTCCAGACCACTAAACCTCTACATTCGTGCAAAAAACGTAGTATACAAAAGTGTGTTAGCATAGATAAATAAATTACCTAACTATAACAGCAAACACTCCTGTTAGTCGACCAATAATGTATTATCAACCGTCAAAACTTTTAATTTTCCCTTTCAACATGTAACGAAACATTTACATTCGTGAATTTAAAAAATTTAATACTTCAAATTCTTTGCGCACGAAGTCGCGGGTTACAGCTAGTAAAAAGATAAAACTTGACTGAAAAGCAATTTCATTACACCAACTGTATAACCTTTTGTTTTATTAAAATAGCAAATATTTCTTCAAATTAGCAATATCTTTAAAGAAAGCTCCACAATTGAAGGTTGAGAAAGCTGAAATATAAATTTACCAAAGAAATGGTTAAAAAATTAATTTATATTTTTGCAGTACAAAGAACTGTCATTTCTGTATGTTTGTTACACTTGCATATTGCTAAATAAATTCACCAGCCGTGGACCGAAGCAAGAGAAAGAATAATTTATTATTTACAAAAGCAGAGGTATATATACATTGAAGTAATGATTAACCTCTAAAAATAGAACATGACATCATACACCAAATAGTGAGACAGGAAGTGGATGAGTAATAATTAATGCGATGCACGCGATTACAGATTGAATATACATATCACATATATGTTTCGTTCGAAGCTTCTCCGGACCATCCCAGAATGCATTGTTGCAACGTGACCTTCTTCGCGGTAGCTGACGTCATGCGCTTTCCTGACGTCATTACATTCATTGTCGAGAGGTAGAAGCAAAAACATTACATTTCTGTTTCGATAAATGCCATTATCGCAAAGAAAAATAAGCGGGAAAATCAATAATGTGTATCTTTTGTTTCGATTTTGTTTTCAAAACTTTTTTCAGTTTCACAGGGCATCCCCCCCCCCCCACTTTTTTGAAGTCCTGATTCCACGGGCAACGATTATAATTTAACAACGAACACAACAATAATTAACGAACGAAAATAATTTATATTATAACTATTTATATTATAAATTATTTATATTGAACACTAGTGTTCAATGTAGTGAGTTCCAGATTCGAGGAATTGAATGGATTGCTGCCAGTTTTACAAAAAAAAAAGAGTTATTGCGTACTTGTTTTAACCCTGCTTTAGTCTCAATCATCTTCATCCTTAAAACGCTGCAATGTATCTTCCGGATATAAAGGCTATTCTATGATACGTCCATCCGGTTTTAATAATGTTTTCCTTTGTAACTATAATAACTAGTAGTTCTGAGAACAGTAGACTTCGCCCCCCCCCCCCCCCCCAAAAAAAAAATCGGTATTGTGGAACTTGCGCACAGCCTCATTAGCGCTAAGTCATTAAGTAGTGTCCTTTGCGCACAAGCGTTGGAAAGGTTGCAGTATTGTAAACTTTAGCGATGTCTATATTATTTGGCACGGCTTTAGCGCATTGAATACCTTTGGCATATAACAATCAATCAATGTCAGTGCCCCCTGCTTCAACAATGTTTCCGTGGGAAATGCCAAGGACCTTAATAACTGTTATTCTCAAACAAGTGACTAATACCGATATAATTTAAATTAAAATATAAATAATCGATATAAGTTAATCGTAATGTTAAATAAATTGAAAATACATGAATAAGATGTAAAAGAAATTGCTTCTCAACAAAAATGATTGGAAAAGGAACTTGCCTATAAATTTACTCTGCAAAAGTTATAAAAATGATAATTTTGATGTACGAAAAAATGATGCAATTTTCAGACTATTACAAATTTTATCTTTATTTATTGTTTCGTTTATTTAAAAGAAGGAAAGAGAATGCACAGAACACATTTTAAAATGAAGCTTAAACATTTATCGGTACTATTCCGCTGTTTCACTTATTCTCAAAATAAGTACTTTAATTTCACTTTAACATTAAAGTTGTCTTTAAGTATGTGCCTCATACCTATTAAGAAACAAATTGTGAGAAAATTTTTATCATTTGTTAAAGTAGATAAAAGTCAAGTTTAATCATTTCAGAAATTACTACTTCAAATGTTAAACGAAACAATATCGCTGATTATTACATTTTCAAAATGATTGGTGCCCAACATTCTTTTGAAGATCTCTTTTTAAATATATATCAAGTACTACAGATTTCTCGATTCTCTGTGTTTTATTTTAATAAATCAAAGTTACAAAGCACTATTACCGTACTTTATCAATTAATCAAATTGCCATCTATCAGCATCCAAATTGCAAAATACCATTTACTATCACAAGATCATGAATTTTACAGCTAGAATTCTTTTTTTAAAAAAACAATAAGAAATTAACTAAAACTATGAATCATTTACAGTTGATGAACAAAAACAAAAAAATTAATACAACAATTACAAAATAAAAGTCGACTTCACTCGGGGCCTGATTTAGACATGATGGGGGTCTTAAGCTATATAAACACCTATGTTTTCAACATTTTCTTTGCAATTCCACCAAATAGTCGCAGAAATCTTGAAAATATGCATGCCTTTCAATTATTTGAAAACATATTGTCTTTAATTTTAAGAAATAATTAAGGATATGTTTGCAAAATCACAAATAATATACTAGAGAACCCTCTAAGTTTCAATTAAAAGCATTTTTTTTTTCATGATTTCCAAAAACTAAAATAGCTGATTGTGACTTAAAAAGATATGCTAAACAACTTATCGTTTTCCATGCACGTGATACTATGTGTATAAAATTTGTCTTCAGACACAATATTCCTCTATTCATTCTTAAGAAGCATTCAATAGCGATATTTGTATTGTTTTGAAATTAAGAAATGAGGGGGGAAATTTTTAAATGAAAAAATTCTTTTGGGGCCGGTTATTTAATCCAATGTTAATATGTGCCAATACTTGACACATATTAAACGCTCCATTGCACTAAAAATAGGCAAACAAATTGCATGAAACTTAATTTTTCAGCAAAATAGTAAGCAGTCCGGTCAAAATAAGTAAAACAGGATTCAAGTAAATTATTTTAATATCAAATTCTGGTTAAATCTTTAAAAAACCCGCAATTCTTTTCTCAAGAAGAAAACTTTGAAGATCACTTAAATTCCCTCAAATTTAAAATTCATCATCTCATTTTATTCAAAAGAAAAATTCTGTTCAATAATATGAGCGCACATTTTATTCGGTTCTAATTCAATTGCTGTCATATTTCGATACATCATCCCACGTACATGTAATAAAACGTATATGTAATTACAACATTTAAACGTAATGATTCTGAAATACAGTGTGGATACAGCACTAGCAAATAACTATCTACTTTTTAAATTTATGTACATGTAATCTAGGAAATTATATACAGTTTATTGTTATTTTGTATCGCGAATATTCTTCTGGATCTGAATTTCTTGTAAATACGGGAGAGTTGCTAAAGTTGGACCGTCGGTCTAGATTGAGCTTTATTGCAACCTCAATTCTATTAAATATTTGGGGCAAAATAGGCAATGTTGCAACGATGTAAATGTGGTTTCTGGAATCAGTTTTTAGAGAAAGCGCTACGTGGCTACAATTAAAGAATAAGTGATAGTGAACAAGTGAGTGATTTACATATCATCAATTGAATATTTTTACAAAAAAACTAATAGCTCTTAATTTAAATAGCCCCTTGATTTAAAGTAAGTAGCAAAATATGCTACTTCTTAGACAGGAAACTTTGTTGGTTATAACTTATGTTTCATTAAAGTAGCTTAGAGATAAAATTAGGTGATTTTTTTTTGTCCCAAATTTGCTCAGATTGGACACAATTTTTATTGGACTAATCAAATCAAGGGAATTATTTTCACGAACTTAAGGAATATCCCAGAAGGCAATTGTAGTAACTGATTGTCCTCATAAAACGGTTATGGAACAAATCAAACCAAAAAGACGCAATAAAATATATCAGAAAATTCATATCAGAAAAATCTCACGAAATCTAAAAGAAACTTTTGTTAATTCTTGGCCTAGTTATTGTACGTATAAATATAAAGTATTGAACATTGTAATACTCTTCTAGAAGTAAAAATAGTTTTACGAGTATTTTTTATTTTTATTTTTTTTACATTTTAAAAGTGATTTCAATATATGGGCTACCTTTGGAACAGTATGCGCCAAAGATGGCCCACCAGCTACAATTTTGAAATTGTATTTTAAGAATAATAAAATTTTATTTTACAAAGAAAAGTATGTTTGATATGTGTTAGAGATAAGTGTAAAATTTTACAAAAGGAAAATTCAGCCACCCACACCTAACCAGGCAATTTTGAAAAATCATCAAAGATTAACTATGGGCACCTTTGGCTCACCTATCCTTTACCGGAACGGCGACCGAACCGGTTGGGTGGGCATGGGACGCCTCTCTTATACAGAGTGGTCATAAATTATTTGACCCATTTTAAAAATAATAGAAAATATTGATAATGTTACTACTACGTTTTTTTTTTTTAACTGAGAGCGCATTTTAAAAAGTTTTAGGTAACGCGCCGTTATGGTGGTCGTAAATTATCGGACATCTCCCATTTTTGAGAGACATTATCTGCGAAACTATTAAAGCTAGAAGAAAAATAAAATCATGCATTTGTAGGAAATTTTACATTTTTTTATTTTGATAAATCAATTGTAATTCGAAAAATGAATAGTTTTCGAGATATTCAAGACAAACCAAAAAAGAAAACCAGAAAGCGCGGATTGACTTCTGCTGATTGGTAACCATTGCGTATTTATATCTGTCGCTGTATCAAATTTAGAATGCTTCCAATGGTACGCCACTTACCTGAAAAAATCTTTTTTATTTACTCTCTCATTTAAAAAAAACCACAGTTGTAACATTAATTTTTTTATTAATTTTTAAATGGGTTTAATAATTTATCACCACCCTATATTTTGAACAAAACTTGTACTTCCTATTTTCTCTATTAATACTACTTATTTATTTTTCAAAATGTATACTCTCCCTGCATCTTTCGAGATTCTGGCTCTTAGTTTTCTGTCGAAAACGTGGAATTTTCTAATATCTGAAAATAATATTTGAAAAAGTCCAATTTTCTCTTCTCTTTCATTTCCTTACATTTTTTAAAAATCCAATTGATTTTTCAGTATCAATCTGATTTAATTTAATATTAAGACTATTTTAAGCCTCCCAAAATGACATGCCTAAATAAATGCGATTAACATTTTTGATATGTTTATAAATGTTTATTATTTGCCACTTAAAATATCTACAGTTTTTAGCACTTCTATTTTAAAGGCTGTTTTCACTTCTCTTTTTGCTGCAATTTAATTAATAAAAGAGTCGAATGAATTTTTCATTGATATTTAGTGTAAATTACAACTTTAATGGTATAATATCAAAACATTTCAGCCAAATATTCATTTGTTGAAATGAAAATCATTTGACTTGTATTTGTACTGATGAATAGGTTCCATTTTCGTCATCAAAACAATAATTTTAATACTATTGCTCATACTTAAAAATTTACATAAAAGCAAAGGAGAAGGGGGAAAAGCTGATACACCGAAAACATTCAAATCAAGGAATAAAACTTTTAAAAATTTTCCTCGGATTTCTCGTTAAGGGTAAAGGTAATTATCAATTTTCCCTTGGGAAAGTGGTGATTATCCCATAGAAAAGAACCCCTTGATTTCATCATTCACTCTCTTATAAGAACGACAAGTATACATTATCTATTGCCCCTCTAGATATTTGCCAAGTTTTCCTGCCAAAGGTAATTAAATACAGTAAACCTATAATGTGTGCGGAAAGTCCACTAGTTAATGATGTGCGGAAATGCGCCTGTGCGCATCGGACATAGAACCAAAAAATCAAGAACTGCACTTTGTCGCAATGTATGTGCGTATCTGTGAGATATTGTGACTTAAAGGAGGTTAAAATATCATCTCTGTTACAGAAATAATTGTGCATATCAATACATGTGCAGCATATACTGTATAATCACGATATATGCGTGATTTTTCCAGTTACAGTGATGATATTTTAAAACAATAAGAACTCTTTTTTTTTTTTTACTTGGCCACTGTTAGCTGCATATTGACGATATATATCACATTTTACATTTCAAAGACGTGTAATAGCATATACAGCAGAAAAACGGCTACATATAAAATAGGAATAAAACTGCGCACACGAATAATAATGACGTATTATCTTCGGGAATTATAAATTTAACGAAACATATTTTATGTGTTTAGGTTCAAAGTGAAAGTCAATCCCCGATAACTATTTAAATGAACTTAAAAACAATGAAAACATTAAAGTTGCCACACACAATCGCGTATCAACACTGGGAAAGGAATTATGACATATGACGTTCTTGTCAGGGGTGTCCGGAACGCACTGCTTTTTTCCCGGAGAAATAAATAAATAAAAAAAAAAATGAAAACGTCCTTGAAACAGCGCGATTTTTGTCACCCACGTTAGAGCGTTTCGGCACTGCTTTTCGAGAGTCCCGGTACTGCTTATTTTGCGACTACACCATTGGTGTTTGTTTACTTAATTTTCAGGAAGCTAAAACAAATGATAGTCTTACAAGTGAAAACAGGAATCGAAAATCATAAAAAAATTCCCTTAAAACTGATTTTCATTAGCGTGGCATAGTGTAATTTGGTTAATTCGAACATTTTTAAAATGAATTCGCCGATAATGCGAATTTTTTCTCTGGTCCCTTGAATTTCCTGTTAATAGAATATTAAAATATCGTCTATACTTCGAATTTATTTTGGTTCATTCGAAGACAAAACTAGAAATGACAAAAAATTGCTTTTATTTATGAATTGTTTTCGTTGCTTAAATACGTCGGTAGATGCATCCTCAGTGAATAATTTGTTAAGGTATGTGCCTACCTTCCGAGCACTTTTTTTTTCTTTTAAAAAAAAGGACATTTTTATTCAACACATATTTTCAGTTAAAATGGTTTATAAAACTGTGAATTGAAATGCCATTTTAATGAAATTTTTTTTTAATTTTTAAATTTTGGCCATTTTTGGTCAAAATTTAGTAAAAATTGACGTTAAATGTCCTATAACAAATTCCAATGCATGTATTTCACTTTTTGTTTCAATAATATATTTGTTATACATTTACCTGTGTCGTGAAGCAGAATATTTAGAGTACCACTTAAAGTTACTGAGATATACCAAAGTTTGTATACGCAACAGGTTTTTACAAGAAAAAACTATAAATTTTTCAAATAAAAGCAGCTCTAAAATAAATAATTATACACTTTCAAGCTATATTTGAGGTTCACAACATACCTACAGATATATAGAACAGAGTGGTAAAATTTCATATGAATATACTAAATACTTTTTAAGAAATGAGACTTATCGCAATATAAAAAAAATGAAAATAACAGTTTTGCAGAAAAAGCAAATAAAAATTTTAAAGTCCCACACAAAATTATATACATATTTCAACAACTTAAAATTCACAGTATTTGTAAGTCAAGCCTCCTGTGACTTAATTTTTATTAATTTTGGTTTTCTTTTAGCTTTTAATTTTTTTTTCTTGATTTTTTTTTTTTTTTTTGGTTCTACTTGTCGCTTCAATTTCTAAATTCTCTCAAAATCAATTTCTATGTAGTTTTTTTAAATAATTTCTGGTTCAATTTTTACATTAAGCTGTTTAAATACAGGTATCAGCCCTATATCGCCTGAGTTGAATAATAAAACTGCTATCTTAGTACCTAATAACAGTGTTTGGAGTGAGCGAAATTTTCTTTAGTTAAAATATCCCATAAGTAGAGAAGCGGTTACCAGACACGTACAAAACAATAATAAATAAAACTTAATTCTATATTAAAAAAGTAAATTCTGCATTCGCATTGTGTAAGAGTAAAGAAATATCTAATTAAATGCGTTGTTTACAATTCTGTGTTGCGAACTTCCCCACAAAAGTAAGAGAGGTCGGTCCATTGAACCCTGTGAAGGGGAGAAACCCTCCTGCAACCTTTCTTGCAAGTCAGTTCTCGCAGCGACGCTCCAGCGTCACTCTTTTTTCAGGAAGCTTCTCGTGTGCACTCCGCTCGGTGTTGAAGAGAGAGGCGCATTATTGTAAGATGAATGTGTTGATGAGTGTTTACTGAAATATCTATCATTATATCTGCTGAGTATAAGTGCATGATCTGTTCTGCGTACAACATAATCTCCATGTGACAAGAAAAATGTTGAATCTCATACAGCATGTCATCGTTTGGATTGGATCAGTTTTACATTTTTGAAGTCAAAATATAGTAGGATAAATATTTTCTCCTGATAAGCTTGTGTGAAATAGATTTTATGGCTTAGTTTTGGTTTCGAAACTTTCACTTCTGTTTCATAATTTAGGCAATAACTTTGCTTCTAAATATCGAAGAAACTAAAGTAAACCATTTTTAGAATCCTAAATCTATGGGCTTTAATAGAAAATAATAAAAAAAAAATTCAAAAATTTTCGTGAAAACGGCAATTTTAGGGTAAGCACATACCTTAAGGGGTTTAATTCACTCGAGGAACAGAGGCGGCGCCAGAAATTTGCCAGCGGGGGGGGGGGGGAAGCAAGGTTTTTCTAATTTAAATAACTTCAAAATAACAGATAATTAATTTTATATTTAATTAGAGGTAATTAAGTACTAATTAGCGAATTTGATTATAATAATTAATTATTTGGAAGATTTAGCTATTTGTATAATGTCGGTGCAGTAAGGATTGTCTGAACAACAAGCAATAATAGAAAATGAAGAACATAAATCTCTTAGGAAATAAAATGCACTGCACTGATATTAGAAAAAATTTGCAGACTATTATTTAAATCTCATAACAAAATAAAATATTACCCGAAACAAGTGAAAATAATTATTAGCAAATTTTAAACCTATAAATGCATATATCATATCTCTAATAATAATAAAGGAGAATGTGTGTGTGTATATTGGTTCTGCACAGGGCAAACCGCTGGACCTAAAGCAACGAAATTCGGCACAAACCTACTTTGGAGGGTGAGAATGCGCCTTTAAAAAATTTTAATTAGAATTTTAATTAATTAAAAATTAAGCGAAATTGTGGCGTTTTAAATTAATAACTTCCGAAAATATTACAGCACGAAAATCATTTTTACGCCATCTGAAAGTTCAAAAAATTACCTTTTTAATGATTTCATTTAAGTTGCTGTACAAGTATTCCTTTAATTTTAATAAATTTTAAAAAATGTTTTTGTCATATTTTACAACAATACAATGTTTTCAATGTTGCAACGCAATTCAAACCGTTTTCAATGTTTAAACAAATATTTAATTGTGTGTCGCTCTTTTATTCTTGAAAGATGAGGTAATATCCTAATACAATTTACTTTCATATTTTATTTCATGAAAATTGTTGTGGAATCTGTAAACCAAGCTCTCTGAGATATTAAGAATTTTAAGAAATATACCCTTAACCTGAATGATTATAGTTGCCATATTTTCATTCTTTTTTGGCATGTTTTAAGCCAGCTATAATGCCGCTAGTCATAAATGTGCTGCGTCATTTTAATGTGGAAATCAAATGCAGATTTTACAAGAGGAATAAGAATTTTCGAAATATATTGCAAAATAAAACTTCGGCAGAGTCCCTCAGCCGCTATAACCGCCAAATCGTCACTTTATTTCACCAAGTTGCAAGTTACTAGCTACTGATATTATGAACTAACAGTCGGTCACCGAATGCGGCTAGTCTATATATTTAAAATAATTTGAAAAACCAAAGGACCAATCTTCAGCCCTAACTAATGGACCGATTTTGACGATATTTATTTCATATCAAAGCTTATGACCCTCATAAATGTCGTCAAAGACTGTCTATCCCTCATCACCCTCTATTTTCGAGAGATATCCTAAAAACACTACTTCACTGCACATTCTCAATGGGAAGAATTCTTGAGAGAGTCCTGCCAACCACTGGATCGATTTCTCCAATTTTTATTTTAAATGAAAGCTCACGACCCTAAATACATCCTTAATGGTTGCTTCTCCATCTCAATTCTTCATTTTCGAGACAAATCGCAAAAACACTATTCTTCAGTAGAGGAATCCTTGACTGTGTTCCCTAGGCCCCATTAACTGACCGACACCATCTCACTTCTGCAAGCGTAGCTAAGAAATCAGAATGCTCCACATTTATTGTGCAAGTTTAAATAGTATTTTGATCAGTACCAGCCACCATTTGAAAATTAAAAACCTCATTTTTTAAAAAATTATATCAGTGAAGTTGTCTTATTTTTTCTCTAATTCAATAAATTTGTAAAATAGTTTTAGGCATAATTTTGAAAATACTTTTCATTTTGCAATCTGATTCAACTACTGTGCCAGTGTTCATACAAATAATATTTAATTCCGTGTTTTACTTCCGTTATTAAAGCTGTTAATGCTCTAATTTATTTTACTTTCTTTTCTGGTTTCACTATATTTCGTGAATATTGTAAACGAAGTCCTAAGTAATAATTATATTTTGGAACATATTTAGTAAGCTCAATGATTATAGGTGTTTTAATTCTTTATATCAGCATGTTTTAATCCAGCTAGTATGCTGCAAGACATAAAATTTGTTGATCCATTTTCATACTGAAATTAAATGTGTATTTTTAAGAAAAAGAAAGGTGCCGACGACGTGCAATTAGATTAGATGACACATGCAGTTACTTGACTCCATTAGGGACGTTCATGTAGACATTGAACAGAACAAGCAAAAGCTACTAAAAGAACACGGTTAAGTATCTATAACAATTTAAGTTTAAAATTGCTTTTTTAAGGGACTTATAAAATCAAGTTACGACATGAGTTCAACTGAATTTATATTCCCGACGAACAAGCTAGTCGAAGAGGACGGTAGTATCTGCAGTGGTCATCCACCCTTCCATGAAAAATTAGCCGCTAAAGATTATTATTTTGGGAGGGGGTATAAAATATTTAAATAAGACTCAATTCGTCGTTTACACTTAAATAATTAAAATTATCCAAATAAAAAGTACTTTTTGTTTTTAGAAAAGATAAAATTTGGGTCTGAAGCTCTTTCGGAGGTCACCTTTCATTTTTTAAATGTAAAAATATATCTATGATTTGTTGTCTAGTAGTTGTTGAGGAAAGGCAATAATATCTCTATTTTTTACAAAGTCGTTGGACTGAAAGTTTAATTCACTGATGGCTACCATATTATACAAATTTTTTGGCGAGTTCGAATCAGCACCTGAAAGGCAAAAATGAACTCTTAATGCCCAAACCCAGAACACGAATTCGTTTTTTTTTTCACATTGGGAAAGGAAGATTAATTTCTATCTGATTTCCGCAGATGGAGTATCTTTCTTTCTCCTGTTTTCTTTATAAATATTCGGTCGAGAGAGGAAAGGAAGTATTTCATTGAAGTTGAACGCGCCACAAACCAGACTGACTGATCAGAGGGTTTAGTGGTCGTTAATGGATTATCAAGATTATGTCTGTGGGTCGAAAAATTCCACGCGGAATAAAAATGGCGGTTGAGAGGAATGACCACAGTATAGCCGCACTCTTGTGCAATAAAGATACTTTAGTTTTACATAATAATTCCCGCGAAAAAGTGATCGAAACTGTCGATAGAAAAAAAAAAAACATACAAATTTTCATCCGTCTTCTTTGATCTCTTAGCCGAAGACTGAAAACAGTCCGCAAAATGCGACATTTCATTCTTTGTCGCCTTATCGGTTATTCTTTCAAATGTGGTGCGAACTACCACTCGAATGGACAATTTAGTGATACAATAGTCTTTGAGACCATTAATCAGTTCTCAAACGGACACAAATCGCTTATCTCGACGGTTTATTGTAGATTAAAATTATTAGATTCCTTTGATATCCTCTCTTCAACATTTCCCAAAATCGCAGGATCTTTCCGACGAAAGTCTTAATTTCGCCGACGGGGGGGCAATTCACCACCCCCACACTGGCTCCGCTTCTGTCGAGGAATTTATACAATGTATTCGCTTCAGAAAGCTATAAAGTTTCCACTTTTTTGTAAAAAAAGTTTGAACTCGTTAGCTGTGAATTGTAATGTTGATTTTGAGTTTTATTCTATAAAGGTTGTATTCAAAAATGCTGTACACTTGTTTTTATTTTTGAAATTATTATTTTAAAATTAGTAAAAAATTTAATTATTCTAACTCAATTTATATAAAGTAATCTTAATAAATAATCTTAAATCGGTTCTTTATTTTTAAATACTCTTCTTATTAATTATGCATTATTTATTAAAACTATTAAGTATTAATAAATCTGTAATGTCTTTTAGTTTTAAAAAATCTTCGTTTTCTCCCTACTGAATTGATTTTAGACCCAGTTTTTCTTAACTTGAACTTTTGATAAATCGAATTTTTTTACTGTAGTCCCATCAACTCGAATTAGCCAACTTCTTCAACTAATCATTTTTAGGTTTGAAAAGGCGTGGTAATACTTCCACAGCATATTAATAGTTAATAGATCCTCCGGTAACGCTCTGACGTCACCAACAATAAAACTGCGCCATAGCATTGCTGAGACGTTAAACAGCATTATTTCATTGTTAGAGAACCTAAATTTCAGAATTTTAAATTTAAAAGAGTAATAGTCGTTCTATTTTCAAATTTAATAGTTCTAAAATAGTGAAATAAAATTTTCTATCGATTGATATAAAAGTTATTCGCTCAATGATCAATAGTTCTCTCGAGTAAATGAATTATATTAATCCTGTATTTCAAATTAATTTCCTGTTTTAGAAAGTAGTAAATTACATCAGTGGTTATATCATGCGCGTGATATAGCTTTTTATCTTGTAATGTTGCTGTCTTTTCGAAATGAAAACACCAGATTTTATAAAAATAATTCTATTCAGATTTAGATACACGCAAGACAAAACAACACACATACAAGTTACGGTGGTACGTTGCACCTTAAAAGGCAGAGCTATTCAAAATAATAACGACCACAATCTTAGGGCCGGTACATCTCACCTCACGAGGTCGCTACTCCAATCTCTGTTTACATAGAAAACAACTATTAGAGTAACAGTGAATTGCGCCAAGCATCCGGATCAACCATCGCCAACGGAGCCAAACACTACAGACGCCAAATTGTATCTGAATGCAATCGGCGATGTTGTTTTGCCAAGAATTTAATTAGCCACCAGTGGCGTGATTCATCGTTCAACCACCGCCAGTTCTCGTTAATTCCAGCTTACACGATGACTCTCAACAATCCGCAAGGGAAACTTTCGATCATGTTGAATTTACCTCGATGAGCCTCTATGTTGCACATTCAAGGTCTAGGATTCCAATCACGTTAAAATTTACACAAGACATCTGGAAGTACAAGGGAAATTATTAAACGAAAAAAATACTTCACACGGAATGTTGTTTACCAAGAGGTTTGAATAAAGAAATATTTAAATAATATGTAAATGAAAAAAATATTTCTGTCATAAAACATATGTTCATTTTATTTGCTTTCAATCAATGTTAAACATTTCTCTCGCATATATATCTATTTAACACGTCAAATTTGTAAGGAAATTCTTGAATGAAGAGGTAATTTGCACCCGTCAAAACGATGACGGGTGATTTTCCAGTTAATTTAAAAAAACCCTTCAAACATCTGAAATGGCAAAAAGATTACAAATATGAATACTAATACCGATATTAATGCTTATTTTCAGCAGCATGGACTTTTTTTTTCAAGCACCTACATTACAGGATCCACCAGATCACACTCACCCTCCAAATTATTTTTCGTGTAATTCTCAACATCACCGCACATTGAGGTCAAAAGTTCTTTCTCTAGCCAAAGTCACTATGAAAACCACGAGGTTTACAAGAACTCTTCCAGCAAAAAAGCCGACCCAGAAGAAGAACAGTTTCATTAAAAGACAGCCAGTCATAATCCTTTTTTTGTAGCCGTAAGAGTGAATTAATGGCGGCTGTTTGAGCGTTGGGGAAAATCGCCTGCATAATGATGCATATGCATGGCGGCATTTGATGGGGTATTAAAGGCATTTAATGGGATATATTCGGAAAGCACCGGTGATAAAATGATTTGTGGAATAAATGGCCGATGAAGGAAAACTTTCGAATCTTGAAGCGGAAGGTGGTGATTTTAAACAATGACAAAAGAAACGGTACTCGGTGTATAAAGGGATTAAATTGGAAACGCTTCCTATTTTCAGTGAACTATGTTCAAATAGGTAAAAGCAAGAATTTATTGCAAATAGTTTAAATTTGAGGTTAATCTGAAGATAAAGACTTAACCAAGACGTTAAAATCAAAGACACAGGTCAAATATGCGGATTTACGGCCTTATTCACTAATCCAGTTAAACCATGATCAGCGGTTAAACGTTTGGTATTCATCCGCCAGCAGTCACATTTCTCCCTTTTGACAGAGTTGAATCTAAAAATGTAAATCTGTTTACCGTCTGCGCAGTTCAGTTGTTAGTGGAGAATGAGGGTGAGCCAAGGGGGCAATTGCCCCCGTCGCAAGAAATTAAGACTTTGTCGACAAAAACTTTGCGATTTGAGAAATGTGAGAGCAGGATATCAAGGAAGCTAATGATTTTAATCCCATCTTAAGTTATGTAGTAAACGGTCAAGATAGCGATTTGTGTCCGAATTCCTTCTTAGCAAATACTTTGTTCGTATCTTTATTTTTTTTGCAATTTATAAAAGTTGTTGCAGCTTTTATTTTATTTTAAGTGTATTTTTATACAAGTTATTTTACCAGATTTTATATTAATTGTATAAAACTAGTATTTATTTATGCGATTCATCCACACGGGATAGTGATGATTTAATATACATTACCAGAATTAATTTATTTCTTCATTTTCTGTGGATTTTTTTTTTATGCTTCTTTCTTTTTTTTGCCGAATTCGGTTAACTTAAAATGAAATTAAGCTAGAATTAATTTTGTTTCATCGGTTCTGTTTTTCATGCGCTTTTTTAAAATTTTAAGCACTTTGTCTGTCTACAAATTAGTATCTCATGGATACTCTTTAGGATTCTGAGTTATGTGGAGGGTTTTTCAGCTAAGTTCAGCATTTGTTTTATTTTTTTGAGCAGTTGCCTTAAGAGGATTATAAGAGTAGAGAAATTTTACCAGTTGTGCTTTTAGTTTCTCGCATCTTCAGCCATCATAAAATCGAATTTTTCTGAAAATACTGCCATCATTGTAGAATCAATCCTTTGACAAATTATCCGATTTACACTTGTGCCAAAACCAATATCCATTGCAGTGGCGAATCCAGGATCAAACATCAGTTGAGGTTATAAAAAATTTTATCGTAGGACGAATGTTAAACCCATGGTTATATATTAAATCACTTTTAATTACAGGCTTTCCTCTCTGACAATAAGCAAAATGAAGAATACTACAATATTTTCGATAATTTAATAAAATTACAATGAAATAACTAGCCAAAAAATGCTTTTCGACCGCGCTATGCTAAGTGGCAAGGTGACTAGAAGAGTGGAAAATTTCGAGCCTGTCAAGTCAAAAGCAATGTTGTCACGATTTTATTACTATTTTTTTAAAATGAAAATTAAGATCAAACAGTTGTAGTGATTTAAATTAAATCAAGATTTTGGTTTAGTTTTGGGGCTGCAGCCCGATAGCCCCTCCCTGGATTCGCCACTGATCCATTGTGAAATTGAACGTTGAAATATAGAAAAGCCAAAAACTTCACTTTAAAATATTAGCTTACAAACGCCAGATTCAAAGCAGGCACAAAAGTAGCAAAAGAGAAGTATGATAGGTAACTGACGTCAAAATCATCTATTGAGTGCGTTTCGAATTCGTCACATGATTCTGCTAATTCAGTGCAACTCGCTCACTATTTAAATAAATAAATTTTTATGTAAACTTTCACTTGCATATTTGAAATTATGATTTTTCTACAAATACATTCATTTTTTTGGCTAGTTATTTCATTGTAATTTAAATTATCGAAAATATTGTAGTATTCTTCATTATTCATTGTTAGAGAGGAAAGCCTTGTATTTTCGATGTTTCTTAAAAGCCCATTCCCATAAGTTCTATTATTAGGTAACGTATTTGTATTGCACAAGAATGTGGCAATACATAGTACTCATTCCTTCAACGGTCATTTTTGTTCGGCGCAATTTTCGAACCATAGACATAATGTTAAAATAACATCTATTAACGCCACTCAAACCCCCTCTGAGAGTCGGGTTCACCAACTTCAATAAATACATTCTTTCGTGGCCTCGATACTCACAATTTATTAAAGAAAATGAGGGAAGAAAGAACAAGAAATCTTATATGCAAAAAAAAAACACCGGAAATAGATTTTGAAATTAATCATTCCTTTCCTAAGTGAAGACAAAAGTGAATTTTTGATCTCTACTCGATTTGCTCATGTTAAAGAGTTCATTTGCCTTTCAGGATGCTGGATTCGAACCCGGCCAAAAAATTTGTTAATATGAATAAATATCAGTGAATTAAACTTTCGTCAACGATTTAGCAAAAAATAGACGATATTTGCCCCTTCCTACAACAACTACTGATCAAGATAAATTATAGATATATTTTTGCCTACTAAAAAAAAAAAAAATTGAAAACGGTGATCTGCGAAAGAGCTTCAAAAACCAAATTTTATCTTTTTTTTTCAAAAACAAAAGAAGAAAGATTATATAAAGAGTAATTTTCGATAAAGTATTTTTTCTTTTAAATATTTTAAAATTAGATTTATCGGAAATGGTCGAATAGGTCTTATTTTAAATATTTTTATACCCCTCAAACCATTATAATCTTTGAACGGCTAATTTTCCTGTGAAGTGGATCGACTCGCAGACATACCAGCTGTCCCTTCTTGACTAGCTTGTTCCGGGAATATAAATTCAGTTGAATCTCATGTCATAACTTGATTTTCATAGTCCCTTAAGCGGATTTTAAACTTCAAAATTGTTATAGAGAATAACCCGTGTTCTATTTAGTAGCTTTGCTTCTGTTCTGTTCATGTCTACATGAACGTCCCTAATGGAGTCAGAGTAACTGCAGTGTCATCTAACATCTAATTGCACGATCGTCGGACCTCTTTATTCTTAACAAAATACACATTTAATTTTCAGTATGAAAATGAGCACAAATTTTAAGTTCTGCAGCATACTAGCTGGATTAAAACGATGCTGATATAAAGAATTAAAACACTACAACCATAATCATTGAGCTTACTAAGAATGTTCCAAAATATATTATTACCTTAGAGACTTCGTTTACAGATTTCACAGAAATATTGATGAAACCAAAAGAAAGTAAAAATAACATTAACTTAGTCAATAACGGAAGTAAAACACGGAATTAAATATTATATGAACACTGGCAAAAGGTGAATCAGATTGCTAACAATGAAAAGTATTGTCTACTATATTAAAACTATTTTACAAATTCATAAGATTAGAGAGAAAAAATAAGACAACTATTGATATAATTTTTAAAAAATGAGGTTTTTAATTTTCAAATGGTGGCTAGACTGACTAAAAATACCTTAAAGCCAATAAATGTGAGATATCTTACTTAGCACGCTTGCAGAAGTGAGATGAATTGGTAAAATCGGTCCAGTTGTTGAGACTGGGAACACAGTCAAGGATTTAGAAAGTGGTAGAAAGATCACTGGATTTTATTAAAATTTTCGATTCAACACTTCAAATTTTTCTTTAGTAATTTGTGACTCTTTAACAACGTGTCCATAAAAAGTCAGGCTTGTAAAAAGTTTTACGGTTACTAAAAAAGCTCTCAAAAACATATTTATTTCGTTACGTAACACTGGGACGAAGTGATGTGCTCCCAATGTGACATCATCAATCACTCTCAAGTAACCTTGGCGCAACTGACGTTTGAGAATACAAATCATGGGCTGTTAATTTTTAACCCTGGTTACGTGAACGGTTGTTTAACCACCGGTTTGGTGAATAAGGCTGAAGAAGAAAAAGCTGAAGGGGAACCCCCTTCAGAAAACAGAGCATCATTCTTACTTGATCTACTACTTTTCTACTTGATGGTGAATTATGAAATTTAAATGCTTTCTAAATATTTAATGAAAAATAAATTCTGGATCTTTCTGCTTAAGTTTTTATTTGAGACATGTTAATTTCTTTACAAGATGCACCTTATGTGTTTTCATCATTAAATAAACACAGTAAAAAATTATGACTTTTAAATAATTTTTTGGGTCTCCAGATCAAAGTATTGAAATTCCCATAAAAATGTACAGCAAGTCAATAATCGTTAATGAACAGTTTGGTTTATGCTCGTCAACCACATAACCATTAAATATTAATGCAAAAGAACCAAAAACAGTTTTTAAAAAGGAAAATTTATTTTAGGACGTTCAAAATGTTTACATAAAACCTCTAAATAATATTCTTTGTCATACACAAAAAAGCTGCCACGAAATAAAATATATTTCAAAAAACTATAGTACATCTTTTAAATATGTCAAAAACATTGAATATTTACAAATTTACATTCTGTTCAGGAGGCAATAACAAGTATTTGATATTTTTTCTAAATTAAGCTTTTTTTCTTTTAATAAAAGCAATTTTCAGAAAAAAATATTTCCTAACAATCCATTCTCTTTATTAATCACAGATCAGCATATCTGGTTTCTATAACTACAAGCAATACATTATAAAACTAAATCTAATGATGCCTTCAAGCAAATACTTTTGATTCAACCTGAAATAATATACACGAATTCAAAAACTAAACACAAGCACTTTTTTTTTATTCTTAGAAATGCTTTTAAACAGAACTGTACAGAGTAAGCACATTTTTTTTTATTGAGAAAAAAGAACAACGCAGCTTTTATTTATGTACATAGTTTTCCCCCTGCCTTAACTCCGTTTCAAATTGTATTGATTCAAATTCAATCCCACAATTATGTTCCTAAAATGAATTAAAACCCTAAGTTAAAAGAACAGAATATCCACCACCTCATATCATTGTTGACAAATTTAAAAATACCACAGGGGTAAAAAAGTTTGGAAAATGAAACATCAAGGATAAATTTTATAAATCTGTGGCTGGGATTCAACTTATTATTACTTTTAAAAAATAGAATACTCTTTTCTATTTTTATTTAATAAAAATTATAATTTAAACACAATAATCATTTTTAACTCATATTATTATCATATAAATTATTTTATATAATAATATATTTATTTAAAGACAATCTAGATGCAAATTTACAAATAATCTTTAAGCAAGAATTGTATACCTTAAGTATATCATACATCAATATCTAAAGATAATATAAAAATTAATCACATATATTACACTTTATATCATTGCAATACATATATATTTGTGCAGTATACAGGACAATCCCATATTTGGAGAACTCACTTTTACAACCTTGTTTACGAAAACATAAAGTAGGAATTAAAAATTAAAAACTGCTTTTAAAAATCAAACCATTCAGGTTTAGATACAAACCATTTTTTAAGAATAACAATTATTTATTATATAATACACAAGAATATTCTGGAGTAACTGATGGAAAATATTCATAAGAAATCAGTACACCAAATGCTATAACTCTACATATCAATGAAAAGCAACTCGAATATAAAACTCATCTGGAAAATAAAACACGTAAATATATTACATTAAAAACATTTTCAGGGGCTTTAGATAATAATTTAGATTTGATAATCGATTGTGTAACTCATCCCAAGCAAAATTTAAATGAATTTTTTTAACTTTTGAAATAAAAAATCCATCATTGACTTGCGGCAGCTTGACTGATTGACATGATTTGCGTACAGCTTCAGTCCTTTTATCATATCAAATTCATGGCAATTCAACTAAAAGAATCAAATTAAAAACTGGACATCCAACTAGTCTAAGATGTTGAATCTGCATTATCACAATAAGGGTGAAAATATATCTTTCAGAAATTCAATTAAAACCGACAAACTCTGGCATTTCAATTTGATCACGAGACTTTTCATTTTTGAACATAATACGAGACAGATACGTTTTTAATTTTATGACACAAAAGGCAAAACAGACAGGGCAAAATTTAGGCTTCCCTGCTCAAATTAATTCAAAACTTGAGTTAAACACACTTTTAACTAAAAAGGATGATACTGAAATGGGTTGATTTAGAGCTTCAAGTTTAAAATGAAACAACATAATTAGAGAAATTTAATTGACAAGCTGGAAATGGACAGCTAATCCCTGTGTAACACAGTCCTTCTGTAACGCAATTTATGAACTTGGAAGATGCAAATGCCATTATCTGCATTAATGATGTTAAAAAAAGTGAAACTGGTTGACAAAAGTATAATTAAATACAGCTCTTTGGAAAATTTTGATGGTATAATTGTCAACAATATTCACGAATTATTAGTGGACAAAGTGATTGATGAATCAAATTCAGCGAGAATGATATTTGTAATATGCTAATATCATTCAGGAAACAATAGCATGTGTAGGGGAAAAAAAGAGTTAAACAGTTTATTCAAGACTTAACTTAGTTGTGACACAAAAGACTTAACGGTTGAGATTATATTTTCTAAATGAAGACCCTTCAAAGGAATGAAGCTTAAAGACAGAACTTTTCAAGTGTTTAGCATCATATAACAAAATTTATAAATATCTGTCTGCTTCTAAATGACAGAGCTTCATTCATTGTATAAAAAAAGAGGCCTTGGCACTCAAAAAGTTTTTTTAGACTGCAGGAGTCTAAAATAACAGTTTTTTTTTTACAGAGTACACAGCATAAAAATCATGGTAATACAGCAGAAAGTTCAGAGGATGAAGATATCCAAGCAAAAAGAAAATGTCCCCTGTTCCAGTTAACGATATTTATTAGTGGGAATGGAGAAAATATTACTTAATGCATAATTTTATTCAAAATTGCTTTCAATTATGAAATACTTTTTAAAAATTCAGAAAAACTCTCCTTGTTTTAAAATAAGCACTTTTCAGGAAGCTAATACCAGCATTACACGGGGTTTACTTGTACAAGTAAAATTAGCCAAAAACATGGCAAGAATGTTTAACCCTTTCTTCCCACCAAATTCTTCAATTTTTAAATGCATTTTTTAAGGTTGGCATAAGTTATCGCCAAATTTTTCGATGAAACAAAAACCTGGAGGTTCCAATTTCTTATCTCAAACCATAACGAAGTGTCTTGACTTGGTAATTAATTACTAAAATTAATTAACCAAAAATAATATCATCCAATAAGCTAAATGAATTTCTTTTTTTAAATTAATCTCAATACCAAAGTTATTTTATTATACCACTACTAGAAAAAAATGGCCTTAAAGGGCTAAGCAATGTAATTTATTTATAAATTAATGATTTGTAATGAGCATTACGGGGAAAAAAATACAAATAATGCGAATGCTATAGACACATTAAAAGTTAATTTTAGGTAATTTTCTAAGTTTGATAAAACTTGAATTATCATAATAAAACAGAAATCATTACGTTGATTCGTAATTTTTTCAGAAACAATTAAACAAATGTCCATGGAATTGAAAAAAAAAATTGCATTTTTGACGACTCGGTTATACATAATATTAGAGCATTTAAGTATCCCTTTGAAAATTTTCACCATGTATAACTTCTCATGATACATTATAACAAACCAAAATTTTAGACTTAACTTATTTCACATAAATTATTTAAACTATTTCTAGGTTCCTCAACTTAATGTCAAAATCAAACTGTCTTCCTAAATCACACACAAGGTAAAACTTATGCAAAAGTTATTAAAAATAACTTTCCATGGAAATGTCATCAAATAAAAAAAAAATTACTATACAAGACAAAACCACTGCTTTTCTTGCACAAACATGGTGCTTAAAAGCAAAAAAATGACAGCTTTAGGAATGTATGGAAGTGCTTCCAATTTCTGTTAAAATTTGATTATTTCTAGTTTAAACAATGATGCAACAGTAAAACATATGTAAAATATTCTAATTTTAAAAATAAATAATATCTTTCAAATATATTTAAATAACATATATTTCATATAACATAGAACAGAAATAAACATTTGATACCTGAAAACTAAAAAATCTCACTGTCCACATTTACAGAGGGTTCCATTATATACAATAATATTAATGAACAGAAAATATAGAGAGCAAGTACTTCAAAGAACAGAAGACAAGTTTCTGCAAATACAAAGCTATATAAGTAAGGAAATTATATATATATATATATATATATATATATATATATATATATTCCCCCTCCCCTGAAAAATTAAAAATCTAACCAAATTCTGATCACATGCTTTTTTCTAATTATAAACTTATATTTCTTTCTTAAAAATTAAAATGCATCTAATGAATAGATTATTAAATAAAAAAGATATTTCAATATTTTCTAGTAACAGAATCTTTATAAAAATACTTGAACATACCCATCTACACAATAAATAAATGCACTTATACATTTAAGTAACAGTTTCAAGAAAATTCTCTCATAGTTAAAAAATCTAACTTCTTAAAAGCTGACTTGAAGAAATGAACATAAGGTTCAATTTGCAAATAAACTATAAAGATTGACTATAAACAAAACAGCAAAATTTTTGATTCATTATAAAAAGGAACAATAAATTAAAATTATAAAAAAACTTTACACAAGGAACTTTATTTAAAATAAGTATAATAAAAACACACAAAGATAAGATTAATTAATACGTATCTTTTCTTTTTAATTGTCGAAGGTTCTTTTAAAATTCTAAAGCATTATAAAATATATATACAATTCAGAATGATAATTCAAGAATAGCACTTATTGAAGAGACAGGCCATCATCTTATGATTATAGGTACTTATTTTGGAATGCTAATAATACAAGGTGAAAACATAAAATAAAAGCATCACATTCATCTTTGTAAGTGCTATTCTTAAATACTTATGCTTTCTTCTGTTTGTGCTTCTTAGGTTTTCCTGGCAATTGCACTGTATTCTTCAATATCCGATTCACTTCCATCATCTCCATCCGCATCACTCTCTTCCAGCGAGACACGGTCAAAGCCTTTGTGAGGATTCAAAAGGCTTCCTAAATTGAATTTATCCTGGGGATGAGGAGTTTTATAACCTCCCCACCAACCCTTCAGGTTTCCAAAATAGGATTGCTGGAATTTACCTACAAATGCATTTTTCATTTTAATATAACTGGAATAAAAACATTTTTTTTAAAAAACACACTTTTATTATTGCACTAAAAAGTGGATTTTTTTTATAGTTACAAGGATGCCACTCACAAAAAAGCAAAAAAGAGGAAATCACGTGCGAATTAAAAAAAGCAAAATGAGGAAATCGTGCGTGAATTTAAAAAAGTTAAAGTGTGGGAATCGCACGCAAGTAAAAGAATTTGTGAAGTAAAATTTCCATTTTTCATAACATTTATGCGTGAATTTCATGAATTAATATATTAATATAATATATAATAAAATGAAAATTTGGTTATAATTGAAATCAATGTTATAAAATGAAAAGCTTTTTTAAAAAATAAGCTGACTGCATAAAAATAAGGCTTACTCGCACATACAACATACAAATATATATATATAATTTAAATTTGATTTTTAATTAATATTTTTACCCAATAAAGCTGTGCATGAATATTAGAAACAGAAATCCAATCCAAATCACATATTTTTACAATTAAAAAATGTCCAACACTAGTACAGAATTTAAAATGTTTAAGCTACTAAAAAGTTAAATTACTGCATTCTTCACACAAATTAAAAATTTTGAAAAATACTAACAATATTATTAATTTCATTACAATGCTGTATTTTTACACTCAAATGCAGAAAATCTATAAAAATAAAACATTTTCATTCTTTATTTTTAATATTTGCACACAGAAATATCTCTTTGATAGTTAATTTTAACATTTCTTTTAGAATTAAGTTCAGAATGAAAGTTTTTGACAGCTTCACTTTTACTTTTATCCTCAACTTTTTCTGGATTCTTTTGGATTCATTTACATTTTCGCCACCATTAAAATTTGGTTCATGCAGTCTCTTTAAACACATGTTAGTTTTTTCTTATGATTTATCCTTTGCCTTTTAGTTGGATCTGCAGACATCTTTTTTGCAGCTTTTTTTGTCAGAGCTTTTTCTTTACTGGCATTTAATTCTTTTATTCTCTCTTCTCTTAATGATTTATTTTGTTTAAGTTTATCAAAGTAAACATTCCGTGAATTTCTTGTATTTCTCACCAGTTTCGGATCAACTTTTTCTTTGAGAAAGTCATGTTTGGAAAACATACAAACTGCCGATTTTTTTTTTTTGTGTGTGTGTGTGTGTGTGTGAGCACAGCTCATACTTAATGCACTGCACAGCATTAAATGTTGAAACATTTAATCTAGTGGCAGTTCTTTCATCAATTCTAATGCAACAGAAGTCTTTCTATTGCATGGATCCAGTGAAGATACTGCCTTTAAAAAAGGGTTGGCAAAAGGCATTTTTTCCACAAGCCACTTAGCACACCCAAAATGCATGCCTTAAATACACATATCTTTAAATTTTTTTATCACAATCAATTGAGATTTCGGAGCCAACTTTATAAGTTGTTTTGCAGTATCACCCACAAAGATTGAAGAAAAAGAAAGAAGAAATATCCGCGGAAATTGAGGATTGATTTTTTTTTTTTTAAAGCGGAATTTTTCAAACCTCGATTCCCGCGGAAATCGCGGATTTATAAAAAAACAAAAAAAGCGGAAATCCGCCGTTCGGCGGAAAAGTGGCATCCCTGTAGTTAATAATTTTCTACTTTTCAAACCTTAATTTATAATTCATAATTATAAATATTATGAAACTCCGAAATCAATTTTTTCTCAAATTTCCTACAAGGTGATGCCACGCATATGGAGTCAAAATTTAATTAAATTAATCAATTAATTGACAATTAAGTTCTGAAAATAGTGTATTGTCATTGGGAACACAACTCTGTGCAGAATTTCAAAATTCTAGCACTTCAGGAAGTGAGTGAAAAATCGATTACTAAATTCCATCTTTACAATAGTTTGGCACAATAAACTTCAACCAAACCAATCTCTTCTACAATTTAAAATTATGCAAAGACTGAAATAAGACTTTTGATGCTTGGTGGCACAACTGCTAAGTCTCTTCAGGAATTATGAGGTGTACAATTTGCAAATTTCACACTTACCTCTTCTTTTGAGCCTCAACACCACAGTTACCAAAACTAGACAAAGAATGGGTATTGCTAAGAGGCACATGATTATAATTGAAGTCTGAAACCGGGAAGAATCTTCGTCAGACGTTGTTTTGCTGTCTTCCGATTTCTCTTGGGTGAGAGGAACAACGTGGCTTTTGACAGCAGTACGAGAAGGAGACTCATCATGAGTTTTGACTCCTGGCACATCCAAAACCTTTTTAGTTGATTTGTGGTACACTTAAAGAGTAAAACATATCTGATTTACACAACTGAATAAAAGCTGAAATGCAAAATTACAATGTGGCATAAATTAGCTACTTTTTTCTAACCATACAACTGAAACAGGAATACTTAAATTTTGTTTAAAAAATGCTTTAAAAAATTTCCTTTTTAAGAATATCTTTAAAAAGTAAATAACCATACATTGAAACTGGCAGAAGCAATTTACAGGTTATCAAGTGATAAGAATATCCTTGGACACTTAATTTAGGTATGAATTTGATTACTATGTACTGAACATCCCATCTGAAAATTTGTTGACTGTTGACCATTGAATTGAAATTTGGTTTTGAAAATTATTAGTGAAAGTAGTAGTAATTGTGAGACTTATTATTATTTATCAATCGATGTCAAAAGTTATCAAGAATAATCCTTGGGCAATGGACACAAAGCTTATGATTATGAAATTTATGCATCTTCTCATCAAAATTATGTTGGATTTAAAAAGATAACAGAAGAATTTGCATGGTCCAGAAAGAAACAAAAGGTAATTACATTAATGACAAGAAAGAACATTTTATCATATTTAGAATTTAGGTAATAATTTTTAAGGGAAGAAAGAAGTGAAGAGATAATTGTAATGACAGAAAATGTGTGTGTGTGGGGGGGGGGGGGGGAGATTTTAGATACATGCAATTTAAAGTAGATGGAAAAGGATCCATAACCTGATATCAAAAATACTTAATAATGGGGTTTAGAGAAACAACAGTGCAAGGAAAAAGTGTTCTCAAAAGTGTTTTCATTGCACATTATGTAGGACATTCTTTGAAAGTTGAAAAAGTTTGAGAAAAGTTAATTGGCAACATGAGTTAAGAGTCGACACCTCTCTTTAACTGAAGAGATGCTTATACATATGAAGACACATTTAAAGATGGCAAGAGGGTTTTTCCTGGAACTACTGAAAGAATACTTTTTCCAATTCTGTTCTGTTCAATTTCCTGTTTGAGAATGACATATGAATACGATTAAACATATTTGATTATGCGATATTTCCAAAAGGAATTACTTTCCAATTGCATTTTTTGATGCACTATTTTTTTTATTAGTCTTACAACTCTGCATCATTAAACCAGTTAAAAGCAAATCTTTGCCTTTCACCAAGCACTTGTTGGCAGTCACTCTCATGAGCTCCTAGCCTGAAGATGCTATGGTTTACTTCGTTTATAGATGCTGCCAACTCCCACCCAAAACATCATACTAACACACGAATTAAAAATATATTATAGGGCAGTCAAATATTTAAATAGAAAGCATCATTACATGGTATAAGTAGATATCCCAAGTATATTTAGTTTTGTTATTGTATCATTCTAGAATGTAGAGAACAATTACATGAACAAGATATTGCAAGATGAATATCTTTCTAGTAAGACTCAACAAATATTAAGTATCTCATTATAAAAACGTCAAAATAATCACTAACTACTTTACAAGAGCATTCCTTTATTGGTTCAAATAATCCATATAATTCATTGTATGCTAGCACTTAAAAAGCTTGAAACAGTCAATTGTTTCATAATCAGTAACAGACATGCCCAACATTTTACTGATAAGCACTTAATCATCTTTCCCACTGTTCCAATCACAAAAAATAATAATTGAAAATAAAGAATTTATTCAAAACTCTCATTCATGTATACAAAATATTCTCATCATTTACACACAAAAAACCCAATGAACTTGAATACAGTAAAATTTGCATTAGTGATTAGCCTTTTTCTTTCACATAATTTCCGAATTTGATCCAAGTAATTCATTCCAAAAATATCTCCAACAAAATTTTAATGTGTTTTTACAAGAGGCATAATACATAACTTGCTTATAGAGATCCTTAACCTTTAGATATTAGGAGGGGATTTGCTAGGATACCTCTTAAGTAGTGTTTCTTAAACATCGACAGTTTTCTCCCCAGCGATACTATCGATAGGTGTTCTTCCAAGTCAATAGTTTTGAAACTATCGATAGTTCCAGTCAATAGTTTTAAAACTATTGACTGAAAATGCACATATCGATAGTATTGCCTAGGAGAAAACTATCAATAGTTTTGAGAAAGTCGATACTATTGACTTAGTTAGTCAATAGTCCTTCGATGTTTAAGGAACACTACTCTTAAAACTGGAATGAAAAAACAAGAAAATGCTTTCCTATTTTTTTTTTTCAAGTTATTAGAAGATGTGCAAATCCAGAAGCAGAGCCATTTATTCTAGTCACTCCTCATTAGCAATTAATCTAGATCAGCGGTTCTGAACCTTTTTGGTTGAGCGGACCACCTGTTGTATAAAAAATATTTTGAGGCCCACTAACAAATATAAAAGTAAAAAAAATACAAACATATTTATGTAACATCATTCTTAAAGGTGTAAACAATCTTCAAAATAAATAGGCAGTTGTGGCTCAAAATTCTTTTTAATTATGGTAAAGAAGATAATGCAAGTTAATTTACTTAATGTAATCATACTTCAAAATACAGACATTACCAGAATTGAAGAAGAGGTACCAAGCGAAGAGGCATGTCTTAGCACGCAAGTTACATGTTTAGAAAAAAAACTTGTGACTGAGAGTTAAGTAGAAGTGCAGTTATGATTGAAGTAGAAGTAATTAAAAGTGAAGTAGTATTAAAAATAATTAAAGAAGGTTTAAAAATTAAATCATTCCATATATTTATATATATTATACGAATGCTTCTGTCAGTAATTAGTAAAGCTTACTGTAAAATGATTAAAAATATATTGTTTTATAAAGCAAAAAATGAGTGAAGACTCTTGATTAGCATTTCGCTGTCCACTAATATGCTGAGCGCGGCCCATGAGTTGGGACCAATGATCTAGACATCATACATGGGATGATATAATAGAACAGGGAAGTAAAATGGTATATGGAGTGATCAGAATGCACAACAAATAAGATTAGGAGAGGAAAGAAATCCTAAGGAGTTAAAGGTACAGTGTATGTGCTGCCCATTAGGAAAAGATTAAAGAATAAAAATATATTGCAAAAATGAAATTCTCTATTTGGAAGTTAACTTTTTCAGATTTTTTCCCCCCAAGAAGATCTAAACTTTCAGGTAGAATCAAACAGAATGATGACATACTTGCCAGATCAAGACTATTAAAAGCAGAAAGTTTCATATCTCTTTAAAAAATTCCAGCTAAAATTCAAATATATACACAAAAAAAGCTCTAAAATATTTCATCTAAATGAACACATGTTTGCTTTTCAGAGACAAACTGCTTTCCTGGAAACACTTTCATTTACTACAGAAGCGGTGATATTAAAGGCTAGAAATAATTACCTCTCAAAAATTTCCATACAAGGTTTGGTCCTATTTCACAGACATACACCTCATCACCATTTGGTAACACAGCAATATCATGAGGTCTTGTAAAGGTCTAAAATAAAGTATAAGAAAGCACTTAAATTAATCACTTAAAGTTAGAAAAATAAAATGTTTCAGATTTTTATGAATCTGGTTTATTTACTTATGGTGGTTTTACTTATGTTTCGTGCTGACACTATTTCTTTAATTTTCTTAAAGATAGACTTTCTTTTTCATTTCCATGACAACTGTGGGTTTTCCTGGCATAAGATCCACAAATAGGACCTTCTTCATGACAATTAAAGAAAAGAACTACTATTCCATTAGTTAGTTTTTGAGCAAAAGGTATAAATCTTGATTTTTCCATCTATATTTAACGTATTTAGATTTCAATATCATATATATAAGTACTGCTAGTATTTATATATATGATACTAAGCAATTGTAATTGATGTTGTGAAAAAAAAAAAAAAACCATCCCATCGTTTGGCCAAGTTATACCAGAGTTCTTCGTTCAACCTCTCGTTTCCTTCTGAAAGTGTGTCTTCTTTAAAATACAACAGTGTTCTTTTTGTGTCACAGTGATGTGATTTTCTTCTAAAATTTTAAGTCACGAGTCTTTCTGGGGAAATTCCCTTCTCTGGGTACTTTAAACTTTCTGTGCATTCCTATCAGCCCTTTTGATTTCGACATGTAGACTGACAACGACAACGCGCTGCTTTGCGCGTTACTTTATTAATTCTGGTCATGGATCTACGTAAAATATGAACCCTTTACCTATGAAAAAGTAACCTATCTTCAATGATTGAATAAAAGAAGATTGAACCAACTAAAGTCTTTTCCTTGACCCAGATGCTCTACACTTCATATTTAATAATGATGTATCAATTAGTCGACAGCATTCCCTGTTACAGAGCCGTACCGAGGTGATCCTGCGCCCTTGGCGAAACTGGCAAAGCTGCGCCCCCCTCCCCTTACGTGACAAATTTTGATTAATTTTTCATCCCTTCTATAAAATCCCTACCCTGAAAAAACTACTGCAGATATTTTTATTCACAAATTTAGCTTATTTTATGATTTATTAAATAGGTTTAATAAAAATTACGTATTCTTAAAAAATACTTTAAAGAACTATATTCATGAAAAATACTGTACACAACAAAATAAATGTATCATCAAATAAATCACAGATTGCATATATTTTCTAAAAGAGAGAAAATAAAACAAAATCTATATCTTATTGCAGCTATTGAACATTAGCTTTTGTGTGATGCATAATTTATTACTAATTAATTATTAATTACTAATTAGAAATAAAAGAAATTAGAGCTGAAATTAAGAGTTAAGTATATATGAGCTGAATTCAAATTTTATTAATATCAAATGACTTTTTCTAGATCAGTAGTTCCCAACTTGTGGTACGCGGGGGATAAGTTAGGGGTACTCAAAAGTGATTTTGGTAATGGCGGAAAACACAAAATATGAGAATATTCTAGAATTTCGTTTCATCAGGTTCGTTTGAAAAATGAAAATCTTACGGGTTAGAAAGCCTATTTACGGAATAAGAAAAAGAAAAAAGTAGATTATAACTAGTAATTGAGTGATTATTAGTTTTTGTCATATATATTACTATGAAGTTATTACAATGCTATTTTCCTTTGTTTTCACATTGAACAATTACTGTTTTGAAAAATGGAATAAAATGTCAATAAGAAAATCATAAATTTTATTAAGTTCATAAGAGTCGTTTGATTCTTGAGCTAACCTAAGTCCTTGGCGTTATTAATAAAAACCTCTTTTCGGGAAGAGGTAGTTGGGTACGGGGGTTGACAGTAAGATAACAAAAGTTCATTTTCATTTTTTTCTTAGTCAATATGTCAAAGAAACCCTGAATTAAAATAATTGAGAAATTAAAATGATAATAAAAATCTGTAATTCGATAGCAAAAGATAAAACAAAATGCATATGTCAATTATCTCATTATAATTGAAGAGAGAAAGTATTATCATTAGTGGCGAAAAAAGAAAATATTTCACTGTATAAAACTTACTAAATGAAATAAAAATCCCTTTATTTAATGAGCTTGAGTTGAAAAATATATTTCAAAAAGTATATAAGGAAAAACTGCGGGTAAGTGAAAATCTCTTTTGGAGCTAGAGTAGGTAAATGTATCAAAGAAAGCGAATTTTGTTCACCATAATGTTTACAATGGTTAATGATCATGTGATTAAATATCACAAAAAGACATCACCCCGCCCTGTCTTGGCACCTGGGTCTATATTGAATGACCGGCCACAACGATTTCATCGGGCACTGTGGTCCCCGCATAATAGCTCCCATTACGAGCGGCTCATGCGACGACCTCCCATTTTACCGGGGTTCGACCCGTCAGCGGAAATAATCCCTAAGAACCACACAACCATTCTGTATCCACCAAGGGAGCGAGAACATGCTTACTTATCCGTCAGCTTCTCATCCGTGAACTTCGCCATGCTGGGATCATGTGATTAAATAGTATGCGATTATATAAAATAAGGAAATTAGTGATAATGTGATTAAATAAGGAAATTAGTTTGTCGTTTTAAAATTGAAAAGCATTGTTGCAAATCATACAATTTTTAAATTTCTTTAAATTAGAGGAAAAAAACGTAAAATTGGCATAATTAAAAATATATTTTTTTGAATTTTAAAATGACGTAAAAAGTCATTTTTTGAGATCATATTTTTGAAAAATACGGCGAAAAAACTGCAAAATCTTGCCTACTTTTTTTATTAACTGAAATTTTAATTATCTTCTGAGTTTTGAAAAGTTGATAGTGATTCTACTCTTGTTTTGAAGAGCATATGGACCAAATTTCATCAATATCAAGCTAAAATGTCGTTTTTTTAATAAGACAAATAACATTAATCTTTGTATACATTATTGTAAAGTAAAATTTTATGGTTAAATGAGTTACAATTATCATGAAAAATAAAATCAAGGAGATCATAAATTTGGTGTAGAATAGTTGCATTAGATTTTTTATGCAATAAACTCTAACATGAAATACTATAATGTTAATTTTATATTTTGCTTGTAATCATGCTTTTGTACGTATTTTTTTACTACTAATAAAAGCGATGTATGCATAGGTGACTGTCTGTTGGCGTTTTACAAGACAGACCGTTGAGCCTAGAGTTGCCAATTTTGGACAAACCTACTATGAAGGGTGGCAAAGTACACCTCAGTGAGTTTTTTAAAACTTTAATTAATTAAAACTTAAGAAAAAATTGGGGGGGGGGCGCGATAATATCTGGAAATATTATCATTTAAAAATAATTTCTACACCGTCTTACATTTCAAAAAAAAATATATATCTTTCAAATGATAATAGTCTATTTGTCGTGTAATTTTTTCTTAAACTGACAATTTTTAAAGGAAATATTTTTATGTATTATTTGCAACAATGCTGGATTGAAAGTCAAACAAACTTCACTGATTCATCAAATCTTTAATTTAATATTTCTCATAATGTTTAATTTAATATTTCTCATAATGTTTAATTTAATATTTCTCATGATGTTTAATTTAATGCTTCTCTTATGTTATAAAACGTGATACAAAAATTTATTTTGATTATTACAATACTAGAAAATCACCCGCCATGGTTTGACGGGTGCAAATTGCCTCTTCATTCGAGAGATTTCCCTTCAAATTTGACATGTTTAAACAGATATATATAAGATCAGGCTTTAAAAAGGTGAAAGGCAGTCCATTGTCATCAAGGAAGAGACGATATTTGTTTAAATCTTCTTTTATTTAGGCATCAGGCGTTATTTCTTCATAGGTAAAGTATTTAATTTGTATGCAGCTCCATGACCAGAATTCAGAAGTTTACGCCTGAGTGGCGGATGGTTGTTGAAAGCTTACATGCTGGCGTGAAAAAGGGCAGAAATGAATGCGCAGAACGCTTAAGTACCCAGGACAGGGAATTTCCCCTTCAGAAACTCGTGATTTGAAAAGAAAGTTGTAGTGCGTTTATTATGATGAAAGTAGAAGTATTTAAAATGAGGTGTCGTTAAGATTATTTAGGAAAGTTAAAAAATTAAAATATCACATATATATGCAAAAGAAATGTTTAACATTGATTGAAAACAAATAAAATAAACATATGTTTTATGACAGGAAATATTTTTTTTATTTACATATTATTTAAATATTTCGTTATTCAAAAAACCACTTCGTAAACAACATTTCGTGTGAAGTATTTTTCGTTGCCTAATAATTTTCCTTGTACTTCAGATGTCTTTGTGTAAATTTTAACGTGATTGGGAATCCTAGACCTTGAAAGTGCAACATAGAGATGTCCATTATTTGAAAAGACAGGCTCATCAGGTAAATTCCAACATGATCGAAAGTTTGCTCCTGTGCCATCATGTAAGCTGGAATTAACGGGAACTGGCGGCGGTTGAGAACGAATGGTAGATTCACGTCACTGGTGGGTAATTTAATTCTTGGCAAGAAAACAACATCGCCACGATTGCATTCAGATACAATTTGGCGTCCAAACTATATCACGCGCATGATATACCACTGACGTGATTTACTACTTTCTAAAAAAAGGGAAATTAATTTGAAATATAGGATTAATATAATTTAAAATTTCTCGGGAACTATTGATCATAGCGAGATAAATTTTATATCAATCGATAGAAAATTTTATTTCACTATTTTAGAGCTATTAAATTTGAAATTAGAACGACAATTACTCTTTTAAATTTAAAATTACTGAAATTTCGGTTCTCTAACAATGAAATAATGCTGTTTAACGTCTCCTAGTGCTATGGCACGAGTTTTATTGTTGGTGAACGTCAGAGCGTTACCGGAGGATCTGGGCTATTATATTAGCAATAAATACTTCTTTTGTTGTCATGAAATGCTGTTAGTTGCTTTTCCAGTTTTTTTAGTCTAATTTTTTGTTAATTCTTTGCTACTTGAACTAAATTTATTTTTTTAATAGATTTAATATATTATTTCGATAGATTTACTTTTTAGCTATGATCTAAGATTCATTTTTTCACTTAGGGCAGATGATCGTCAATGGAAACCATACCATCTATTTATTTGTAATAATTAGGTAAAACATTCAAGTTATATTCAGATAAATAAAGTGTATAATAAATGTAATTTAAATCTGAAATATGTATGATCGAAATAAAAATTAATTTTCATTGAATTTAATGATATTAAAGAGCCATTCTGCCTAAGATGTTTTTAACAATTGAATGTAAAAATCTATGTCATTAATTTTATTAGATGCAAAACATATTGCCTTAAAATTTAGTTCAAATTAGCTTGCGAAAAATTAAATAAGTTGATGTTTTTAAAATTGGTTGGCATAAATAATATATTAAAATTAGTTGGCATAAATAATATAATTAATAAAATGGGCGAATCAGCCGGCAGTAGAAGGCGGCAAGTTTTTAATACAACAAAAGCAATTTAAAAATACAGAAATAATTCGAGCTCACCTCTTTAAAACTAATTTATCTCCTTAGAAAAGAATGAAAATGTCAAAGTATTTCTTTATGCGCTCACTCTCTGATGAAACAAAAACAGAAATGCAACATTTCCTTCGTATTATTTGCCACAAAAGAAACACCAAAGGACCACTCGACCAATAAGGACGAAGCCCCTTTATCTTCCCTACAGTATAGTAAACAAGATAAAATAAGACCTCATCACTCTCAAACACAACACTCTAAGAAAAAGAGCGATTCCCCTTTTCCTTTGCGTTTTTAATCCTCAAATGACGTAAATTTTTTGCAGTGATTCTTAAGGCAGGAGAGTTCCCTTGTCAATCTATTTTACGACTGTAAAACGAGATGCAAAAAAGAAGAAAAAGCATGTTGTTTTGCCATCCCTAGGCAGGAACCACACAAATGGTCAAAGAAGGATACTTTTCGTCTTGCTGGATGGACCCTTTTTTCCTGCGGCAGCAAGAAACTCAAAGTTCCAAGAAAAGGCGCAGCTGGCAACTTGACCACTGGACAAAACAACTAGCGACTCCCATAATATTTAGTGAGTCCCTGAAGACTTATTCTGAAATTCTTTTTTCATTTGCACAGCAGATCGAAGTTTTTAAAATGGTCATTTTTGCACTCCCGTTGTGCCTGCGCCATTGGCGGGGGCCAATCTCGCCACCCCCTCGGTACGGCCCTGCCCTGTTAAGTGCTTTATGTAAGTGGAATTCATCGGCCACACCCGATTAGCGACTATAACCAGGAGTTTAATCTAAGAAGGAAAAATTTTCAAGAAAATGAAAACTAGTGAAAGTTCAACTAACATTGCTCTGTTTTTCAAGATGTGTGAATCAATCAATTTTGTTGTGCCTTCTTCAAAACCAACGTTGAAACTTTTACAAGAATTTTTGTCAGAATTTTCCAACTAAATGGAATATCGTCAAGAAATATAGTGAAGAGAAAATGAGCGATTGTAATTGAAGTTCTGAAAGAAAACATCCCATTGTTTGGCCCAGAGTTCTTCGTTCAACCTCTCGTTTCCTACTGAAAGTGTGTCTTCTTTAAAATGCAACAGTGTTCTTTTTGTGTCACAGTGATGTGATTTTCTTCTAAAATGTGATCTACAATTACCACGAAAAAAGTATTACGAGTTGGTGGTGGTGGGAATAAAATGATCATGATTAAAGTGTTTTGTTTATTGTATTGAATTGAAGTTTATTTGAAATTGATTTTTATTTGATATTAAATCATCATAAAAGCAGGCAGTAGCGTGGATGCTAACTTGTAGACAGATAAAGAGAAATTTACGATCTCGTAAGCTATCTGAATCTCTTGGACATATAGCCACATCCCGGTTCTTCTTCCATATCTGAGTGTGATTATACTATAGATTTTCATCTCAAGAAGTCTAATCTAATTTAACTACCAAAAGGAACGTGATTCTATTCATATAGTCCAGTCAACGAAGGTCCAAAATGGGGGTGAAAAAACATTAACTCATATAGTTTTGAAAATTGGTACACATGTTCGTGAGGGGCTTATTATGAACATACTGAAAGTCCCTGTTCCTGGAGGCGCCCTCTTGGATTTCATCCCTCCTATTTTAGTTTTTCCTGAATATCTCGAAAAATATTCAGTTTTCAAATTACAATTGATTAAACAAATTAAAGAGCATAAAATTCCCTACAAACTACTTTTGTTTTTCTTCCAGCTTTAATAGCTTCCCAGATAATGGATAATGGCCATCTTTGATTTCATCTCCCTTTTTTAGTTTCACTTGAATATCTCAAAATCTATTCAATTTTCAAATTACATGTAATCAACAAATTAAAGAGCGTAAAATTCCCTACACACACATGCTTTTATTTTTGTTTTAGCTTTAATAGTTTCCGAGATAATGGATTTAAAAATTTGCTGTCATCTTGGATTTTATCTCCCTTTTTCTTAGTTTTTTTTTAAATATCTCGAAAACTATTTGATTTTCAAATTACATTAAACACAAAAAATTAATGATCATAAAATTCCCAACCAATGCATGCATTATTTTTTTTCAGTGATATTTAAGAAAAACTAAAAAGGGGGGGATTAAAATTCAAGATGGTTGCAAATTTTGAAATCCATTATCTCGGAAACTATTAAAGCTTAAAAAAAAAAAAAAAATGCATGCGTTTGTAGGGACGTCATGAAAATCCCTTGAAATCCCTCAGGGGTCAAAGCGATTTCGCTTGACCCCTGATTGGACACGAGTCCAGCACTCTCCGAAAAAAAAGCGAAACGTCATGATTCTCGTCCTCCTTCACTAAGGTTAGCCATCTTGGAGAGCTAAAAGGACACTGGATGTGAAAACAACAACTCAGCGTCTCTCTAAGTGCGAAATCGCGACTTCAACTCACCCACGCTATTGCCTTGACGAAAACGAAAGAATTTGAAAAGAAAAACCCAGTTACAGAACGTTTCAAAATTAAAAACCCCATTTTGAACACATAAAAGTACATAAAAACCAATTTAAAACACAGAAAATAGATTCAATTGAAACATGATTAAATCCTCAACTAAAAAAAATATAAAAGCACTCTCAATGACACATGAACATATGGGATAAAAGAATAAAACTTGAAAATTCAAAAAAAAACGAATTAAGCAGATAATGATATTCTACCACAAAAAGGCTAATTCATTTGACACTCCATTAGAAAAGAAGAAAAAAAAATATATAAAGCCAATTCATTTGACATATGAATCAGAGAAAAATAAAAACTAAAAGGCTAATTCACTCAAAATATAAAGCCAATTCATTTGACATATGAATCAGAGAAGAATAAAAACTAGTCATGTCATTTTCAAAAGTTCTTCTTTAAACCCACCCAATAGAGTTCATATAAAAATTTGAAAGTTCTCTTCACATGCCTCCGAGTGGATTTAGAGCGAGCAAATAAAAAAAAATACAAATTGACATACCAATGACTTGTAGTGAATTCTTTTTGTAATTAAAAATATATAAAATGTGATTTACAAAAACTTCCCTAAAAAATATAGCATCACTACATCATTTAAAAATTGTGAAAATTAAACAAAACATCGAGAGAGTAATTCATTAACGTCATTGGTTCACTGTGTAACCGTATTAAAAGGTGTAAATGTTTAGACAACTGGAAGTGAAAAGTCTACTTTGTTGTTTATGCTCAAAGAAAACAATATTTTCTTATATCAAAAGCCCGCACACTAAACAGTAAATTGGCTCGAATGTATTTCCAAAAGAATAAAAAGTATTGTTAGAAATTGCGTTAAAAATATATTTTTAAAGGTTAATAACAATCAGAGAAAACACTATCGCAATGGAATTAATATCATTAAAAAGATAATTTTCTGCTCCTTAAAATAGCATAAAATTAATTGTTGTCTAATAAATATTTCAGAAGTTATTGGCAAAAAACCTCTAAGCATTAGGCTTAACAGGAGCTAATTTTCGCTATTTAATTAAATATCTTAAGAATTAATTAACTCTGAAAGTTAAAATAGCACCATTGACCTAGAAATGTACTCTAGAATGTTGTGTGCAAATTTCATGTTGCTACAATTTTAGGAGGAGTTCTTGTGACCGATACAGGTATTTTCTGCTTTATATTATAGATTTGCATTTATACTTTTGCTTGTACTCGCTGAAGTGCATTTGAAATATTTGGATATCTTATTATACATTTATTGTTAATATTATTAATTTCAAACCATCACCAGCAGTTAAAGCAACTTGTCAAAATTTCAAAAGTACTTTATAACTTTTCCAGCTTCGTAAACTCTGTGATAGCAAGAGCCCTTCTGATGTACGACTCTTGCAGAGGGAGAAAATTGTGATATCTTAATTTTTTAACTTTCTTAAATCATTTTTAACAACACCTCATTTTTAATTACCTCCATTTCCATCATAATAAATGCACTATGACTTTCATTTTGAGTCACTAGTCTTTACGGGAAATTCGTTTCTCTGGGTACTATGTAGACTGACAACAACAGCGTACCACTTCACACGGTACCCCTTTAATTCTGGTCATGGAGCTATGTAAAATATGATTCTTTTTACCTATGTAAAAGTTAGCTATCTTCAATGATTGAATAAAAGAAGATTGAGTCAACTAAAGTCTTTTCCTTGACCCAGATGATGCTCTACACTTCATATTTAATAATGATGTATCGTATCATATATGTGACAAATTATTTTTTCACTAGCACAATAGTAGTACCCGCATTCCTGATACAATCACAAATCAATATTTTGATCCTCTCTGTCGACATAAATTTGCCTGGTTCTTGGATCAGAGTTTTGAATAATAACTTCACAGGTTCTAGAAAGTGAGAAATCTTTCATGTGTTCTCTCAATAAACACTATAGTAATCTGTTAAATCTCTTTCTTTGGCTATAGTCTTTGTGGAGAGAAGAAGCTGTATTTTATAAGACGTCAAAGAAAGGAGCTTTCAGTAATGTAAATTCAAGATTTGTCTCCAAAGTTCTCTTATTATATGTATATAAGTTATCCTATCGAATAATCAGAAAACATTTAAAGGGGGGGGGGGACCCGATAAACTTTAAAAAGAACTTACCCCAGATTTTGGAGCAAAGACATTCAACAATCTTTGATCAGTAATGTTGAACACAAATGCTCGAACCATGTGATCTTTATGGATGGCTTCACCACAAACAGCTAAAAGAAGACCTGCAAAGGAATTTCTGTGGTTCAGAAAAAAATAAATAAGAAAAATGATTCATCCACTGTTAGGTAATTTTTAAAAGTCAGCTAGAAAAATTCATATTCTAAAACTGTGCCCTTGAGAGAAACAGAAATATACTTGACTACATTTCAAAATAATTCTCTTCCAATTTTTTAAACCCAAAGTTTTTAAAGTTGAAATTTTTTTATAGAAAACATATTCTCCCGAGCATCATACTTATTAGCAAATCAATCAAATTAAGAGGATTAAATTTCCTCTTATGTAATGTATTTCCAATTATGTAAGAAGCAGCCAGCAAAATCTAAATAAATTGCTAAATCAAAAATAGATCCATATATCGTCTCTGAACAAGCAACACCACCTATCTCAATTTTTTGAAATTTCAAAGAGGAAGGAAATGCTCAACTTTTTGCAACCCATAACAAACACTTCTGAATTCTTTTCCACATCTGGTAGGAACATGCAGTCTCATGTTCATATTGGACGTTAAAACAATTCAAAAATATTCGTTATCGGTTGCAAAAAATTGAGCATTTCCTTCCTCTTTGAAATTTCAAAAAATTGAGATAGGTGGTGTTGCTTGCTAAGCGACGATATGCACTTTCTACATGCACAGTTAATATAGAGAAAAATGAGTGCATATATACATCAATACAAACATGAAATGAAAAGACAACAAAAAGAAGACAAAAAAAACTTCAAAAATATCAAGGCAAGCAGCTCGTCGGGGGGGGGGGGGGACTTACTTTTGAAGGAATGCTTAATTTTATAGGGTGTTTCAAAAATATCTGGAAAAAATGAAAGGGTAGGCCAGACATATGATAAGCATCTAAAATCACCTAGGTGCACCAAAGCCATCTAGAAGCAGCAGATGGCATTTAAAATACAGCACTTGCCACAATTGCCGACACTTTTTGAAATTTGCATATTTTTTCAAATATCTCCTCAAACTTTGACCATATAAAGAATAATTTTTAACTCACAATTTACATTGAAGATTCGGTCATGAGGGCATTTTGGGGATTGACCAGAAATTGATGATGTCGAAAAGGGATTTTGGCTCACCCCATCTCACAGAAATCTGATAATGGTTTTCAACTTACTTCAATTATTTTGTGTGTTATGTGCAATATTTACATGCATTTTCGTAAAAATAGCTGGAATATTTGAGAAGATATAAAGGTTTCTTCAAAAAATTCCAAATTTTTTTGCATGTTTTCTGCTTATAACTTGCATCGTTTTCAACCAAATTTTATAAAATTTACAGAATATGTGACAATATACTAGTATTGTCTAAAAATTTGAAGTAAATACTTTGAATATTAGAGAAGTTATGAGCATTTGTACTAAATTTTGTTTTACCGTGCATGCTCTAAAGGTAGCCTAATTTTTCTTTCACAACTTCAGAGCCAGACATAGAGGGCAATTTATATAAAAATTCCAGTTCAATACCTTTAAGATTCAAAAAGATATCTGCGTTTTGGCCAGCGCTGTTTTATTTTAAATGCCATCTGCTGCCTCTAGATGGCGTTTGCGCACCCATGTTCCTAGGTGATTTTGGATGCCTGACCTTCCCTTTCATTTTTGCCAGATGTATTTTGAAACACCCTGTATATACACATATATGTACCCATATACACACTATATGGCCAAAAGTATATGGACAGTTTCAGATTTTCACATTTTTTAGAATTTATCCGGAAAGGCCTGGCTGCTCTTAAATTTCGACTATGTAAAGAATAGACTGTCACTCACATTTTACATTGAAGATTCGGTCCTGAGGGCAATTAGAGAACCATCTACAAACTGACAAAGACAAACTTTTTTGCCCCACCCCGCTTCACAGAATACTGATAACAAGATGAAACTTTCAGAAATGGTTACAGAGTTCCCACTCTTTTTTCAAAACAAAAATTAAGGACTTTTGAAAAAATTAAGGACCTTAAAAATATTATATTAATTATTTATCAAATATACATATACACACAGTTACTGTATGGAAAAAAAGCTAATTCTTATCTTTCTCAAAAAAACACACGATTTCACCATATTGCAAGAAGTACTGATATGACTGCATTTATTATAGTACTGTTTAATTTTTAGTATAATTATGTATCTTAAAAAATGTTACTTCTCCTTAAAAATCCATAATTATGTAAAAGTTAATTAATCATTTTCCTGAATTACATATCAAAGTATACATAGAAGTCAGGTGGAAACGAAAATTTTCGCTTCATCAACAATGTAGGTAAATGAATATTATTTGCGAATGTAAACTCTATCAACATGCAAAGAATACACATTACGAAAGAAATTCAAATCACATTAATTTATTCAACTTAGAATTAACAGTTGAAAACACTGACAAAAAAATATTAACAGGTAACAACAATAATTAAAAATACTAATAAATAAGAACTGAAGCTTTTTTTATAATTTTTTCCAAGACAGACACCAATAAAAAAATGCTGTGTTCCTGTGTCAGGTGCTATATGATATGATTAAATTAAGCACAATTAATAAACAAATTTACTCTGAAACATAAACAACACTATACAATAAACCTCTATCTCTAGGAGCATCTAAAAGTTACCAATACGTAAGAAAACTTTCAACATCAGCAAAAACTTCACTGAATACATTTTACCATGGGGGAAAACAAGACTGAACAAACCAAAATCAAGTATCAGGGTTCCCACTCCTATTGAAGAAAAAATTTCAAGGACTTTCAAGGACCTTTTTAAAAAAATTCAAGGACCATAAAATTACCCATTTTAGAACACAAAAATGCAAAGGACAAATTTAAATAAAATATTTTCAACTTTAACATTCAAACGTGTCATCACTTGCTTACTTATGACTTTTAGATGCTTAAGTGAAAAGTATCAGACACATGTTTTACTCACCTTGCAGTTAGTAAACCAAAATCTACAGTGCAAAGTGAGTCTCAAGATCACAATTTGAGCACCCTTACTATT
This sequence comes from Araneus ventricosus, assembly GCA_013235015.1. NCBI lineage: Eukaryota > Metazoa > Arthropoda > Arachnida > Araneae > Araneidae > Araneus > Araneus ventricosus. The sequence continues at coordinate 171,593 of BGPR01000784.1, forward strand.
AGGTATAGTGTACTACTACTGGATGCTAATTTTACACAAACTACTACTAAGCATTGCTTGGTAGCTCTCTTCAGAAACACATTAGCTGAAACAAAATTCATTAAAAAATTATTAGCCCCACAAGAACCTCTATTCTTACTTTTGACCATTGCTTGGGAATGAAGGGGAAAAAAAAAAAAAGCAAGAGACAGGTACAAATCAACAAACCTTTAAACTTCAAAATGCTTTAAGTTTACATTTTCAGTTGCTCTGTTACAGCCTCAATTTTTTCAATGGTCATTTTGACTTCATTGGCCCTTTCTTTGGCTGTTTTATTAAAACTATTCGATTCTGCAATAGATTGAAAATCTCTCCTTTTCTCAGCTTTTACAGTTAGTTTGTCTGCAGACTTCTGCAGTGCAGAAACCAATGCAATGCAGTTCAGTGTGATGTATGACTCACAATTATGATGTCCCTTTAAAATTTTTGCCATATATTTATTTATCTACTAACTGAATAGCCAGTTTGTGTGAATGGAGTACAAAAATTTACCCAACTATTTGCCATAATGAAGAGTAAAAAAACCACATAATCTGGCATCCCTTGCTTTTTTATGTTCAATTTTAGTAATCAAACCACTTATATTAATCCTCTATGAGCGTTGAAAAAGAAAAAACGTTTTATTAATAAGAACTAATATAAGTAAAAATTGATTACTATAGGTGCTCGTAGGATTTTTTCCAAACAGGAATAAAAACTTTTTGAAAATAACTGACACTCAAGAAATCTGTAGCCTAAAATTAATTTTTAAACTTATTAGTTATCTTAATTAAATTATTACTCATTACTTAATATATTTTTCACACTTCCGTAATTTTTCTGTTTGGAAAACATGCTGCAGAATTTTCAAAGGGGGAACGTCTCCCTTTTCCTGTGTCACTCATACTAGTAGCCCTCATAGAAACAACTCAAAATGACAGAAAAAGACCGAAAGTTTGTTGAAAATGAAAATGTGCAAGAGTCGATCAAAAAAGTTTGGATGTCGATCTTCGACAATATGGAACCGGCCCCTTTCATTTCCTTCAAAGGCGTCTCTATGACATCAACGAAGACAGAAAAACCATTACCATTGGTCCTTAATAAAAGATACAAACCTTCTGCTTTGTAACAAGAGCTTTGCGTTCCCTGCGTTGCTGATTAAAAATATAAACTTAAAAAAAATCTTAATAAAAATATCCACTGAAAAAAAAACATTAAAAGACAAATGTGAAAAAGGCAAGATACCTATTTTTTCCAATGTTTATATATTAAAACATGAAAACATAATATTTCTTCATTATAGAAAAAAAATTAAAAAAAAAAAACAAGAAATAATAAATTAAAATACCGGAAGCATAACTTTTCTTCTCACCTGTGCAAAAATAATAATGGGGGGAAAAAAAAAAGGAAATTCGCAAAAATGGGCAGAAAACGCCGGACTACTTAAAATTAAATAAATAAAAATCTAATTCATTTAAAAAAAAAAATGACGGCGTGAGCTCCTCTGGCACTAATCTATCAATTTACCAAATTTAATTGCAAGTCAAACCGTTTGGGAGTGCATAAAGAACAAAAACCGAACATGCATGTACACACACACGCACGCACGCACGCACGCGCGCACACACACACACACACACACAACAACAACAACAACAACAACAACAAAAAACTCTTTTCTATAATAGATAATTTCTGTCCAATACTTTGAAGATCCCATAATTTATCAAAATGATCCGTATTCATAACAGTAAAAAAAGAATACACAAAATTAACAAAAAAAAAAAAAAAAACTCCATAAAAAAAATAATAAAAAAAAAAAAAAAATTAAAAAAAAAAAAAAAAAAAATGCCGACATAAAATATATTAATAATAACGTCAGGTATTGCAATAATCCAAAAAGATCTCCTTGAAATGGAAAAATGAATCAATTCTGGTTATAACTCCTATTTGATTAAATCATCAAAGAAACAAACAGCATCCAGTGTGGATACTAATTTTTTTTTTATATATATATACCAGACAGATGAAGGAAAAGTTACGATCTCACAAATTGTCTGAATCTCTTTGGCACGAAGCCAAATTCCTGTAAGTTTTCCACATTTGAGTGCAATTAATATCTATCAACTGGGTATTGTATAGCAACGGATTCGGAAACCCTCCGCGCTTTTGCGCATGCGCCGGTCGGAGTTATTTTCATCAAAATAGGGGGAAAGTGAAGAATGGAAAGGTGATGCTTACATTTTACTGAGCGTGATCTAACTAAGAACTCCAGAAATGCGCTCATATGACTCATTGCCTGACACCCCTTTTCCAGTGTAAAATCGTCCCAAAGTGGTAATTTCGGAATCCGTTGCTGAACTATCAAATTTAACTCATAAAGGGAACGCGATCCAGTTCATAGACGAAACTTCGGTTCCAGGGAAATTTAAATGTAAACATCCCGCTGCCTGGCGCGTGCGCAGATGGCCTCCGTTTCTGATTGTCAGTAAATGACCGATTTTCATTGGTAGTCATCGATGTTTTATTCTACTTACGATAAAAGACCAGTCTGATAAGAATTATCAAAATAATAAAAAAAAATCCAGTTTTAGAATAAATTTCCCTGCTTTTTCCGGATCTCAAGGAATCCCCAGGTCATAGCGAAACCCTACCTTTTTTTGCCAGCCCCCATCTCCCTAAACTACACAGAGAGGAAAGACAGGTGATTGACAGCGTTCCCATAGCAACACCCTTTCTTGACAAATCTCCCTCTTCCTCCAAACTAGAGAAAAGAATAGTGACTGACAACGTTCCCATAGCAACACTCTTTTTCCGGTAGTGGAATTCTCAAGATGAGTACATTTCGAATTTTTCACCGACTTTTCAAGGACCCAACAAAAAAAATCAAGCACCTTTCCGGACTTTTCAAGGACCCAACGAAAAATCAAGTACTTTTCCAGGGCCCCGAGTACGGCAAATAAAATTCAAGGAGTTTTCAAGGACCGTGGGAACCCCGAGTATTCAAGAAATAACTCTAATCAACACTAGAAATCTTCAAGAACAACCGTGCTTAACACAACTGTCTTAAATACTTACCAAGAGCTCCAAATTTCGCAACAGTATCACAAAACCATTTAAAAATATGATTTTGCTATATTTCACGTTTTTCAGTTGTTTCATTACTATAAAAATCTATACTCATAAAAGGCAATGTTTGTGTGTGTGCGTGTTTGTCTGCGATGTCCAGACGAAGCTATCGCACTTACAGCCATAAAATTTGGCACACAGGTAGTCGTAATGGTGGCTGAATGCACCTCGAAGACGAAATTTTAAAATTTAATCTTGAAATTTTTTTATTTAATGTTTTGTGCTGTTTTGGTTGATTTTTCGCACTAATTTCTCAATAGAATGGTTTCAAATAATTGTACGACAAAAATAAATACACCATCGGAAAGAGCACGCGATTTCCGTTCTAATGAAGTTAGTTTTGAATTTCTAACGCAATTTACTGAATTTTGAGAAATTTTTAAAAAATACCCAGTTTTGGCATCAAGATGTTACTTTTGTTTTTAAATTTGTTGCATCCAACTTTCTAATAACACTATTAATTTCAATTTTTTTCAGCTTATAACTAGAACTGTTGCGACGGATTTAAAACAAGAACGGTTAAAATCTTTTTCGTGTCATTGTTTCCCCAATCCTGATTCCAAGGGCAATGCCGTGCACGCACTGCTAGTTTATTATAAAGAAAATATATGTATACAATAATTATGACTATCTCAACCGAACTTGATCAACCAAACTAAAATTAAGTTTGCCATGAAGTAAATTGATGGCTTTTAGAACAATATTAACTCATTTTTAAAAGTAGAATGTTTTTCAACATAATTGCAGTAATTTTTTCAGCAACCAGAATAAATTTTGTCCAGATACACACACATTTATTTAATTTCTCACGTTTTTTAGAAATAGTTTCCTCTATGGATTTAAGCTCAAAACTTTTTTCTGTTACTTCTTTTCTTAGGGCATTTGATTTGAGAAAAAGAGTGAAATGTCTTTTTTCTTCTCCCCTTCATCAGCAAGAGCATCAGAAGATTGATGGGTATTTTTAACATCCTCTTCCAAGCATTTTCTTTTAGCTTGGAGGAAATCAATTTCCTCAACCAATAGTTTTCTTTTATTATTTGATTGTTCTTCCATCTTTTCCCTCTTTTGACATTCAAGATAATCTAAATATTGTTGTTGCGCACATTGAACTGAAATTCTCATTTCCTTCAATAATCATTCTTTGAGCAATGTAGCTGTTTTCTTTTAAATTTTCTACCTCTAAAGCTTTGTTTAAGGAAAATTCTCTTTCCACAGTGGCCTGGCCATGGGATAAAATTAGTATCATTTTGACAATGTCCCACAGTTTTCTATACTTTTCTTTGTCAACAGAAAAATATTGATACAAAAATGTATCCAACCTTTGCTCTTTATGATCCAAGGTTTTGAAATCTGAAAAGGAACATTTTACTACTTTGTCCAAAAATTCCTTGAACTGAAGTAAAATTTCGTCTCCATCCTTAGAAGGTAGACTCTTATCAACTAAATATGATAAAATATTTTTAAATGATTTCAGACATCTCATGGGATGAAATACCATTTTGTTCCGGTCAATGCAAGAGGCATTTCTAACAATAGAGTATGAAATGGGACACTTTTCCCATTAATGTTTGCAACATCCTTAAAATAAACCGTTGACAGTCCCTTTTCAAGTCTAACACATCTTTGTCTGATGCCTCTTTTTTTACTCACTTTTTCTTCAGTAATTCATCGCCAATAAAGCCGATGGATACTTTATCGGCACAGTTAAAATTTGCTACATCTGCGAAATAGAAGCTGCAAAGTGAGAATATGGAATCTATGCTTTTACACTTGACATGTTTCAAAACTTGAAAATGTTCCAACATGTTTTTTACCAGAGTAAATAAATCACCAGCTACTAATTGCTTGGGTTTGTAGCTTTGATACAAGACTAAAAATGGCTGAAGCATTTTAGCCACTGACAGAAAGAAGTTTTACAATGATTAATTTGTCTTTAGCTGCTTGAGCAGTAATGCAATACGACTGGCAGGTTACCTTAAGCAAAGCCCCAGAGTCAACTTTCGAGACATACTTACAAATGTCTGTCCAGATTTCTATAGCTCTTTCTGCACATGGCACATTCTCGAGCCATCGATGGCAGAATTTCAAGGGGAATTTCTCACTAGAACTTAGCTTCATCAGGTCTTCTCTACGGACTGGAGCATCTTTAAAAAGCCAGTACAAAGAAGACAGTATGCTGTTGATGTTCCAATTGGTGGCCTTTTCTCCATGCTTGAAAGAATTATTCAGGATATGTAGCCCACAGCTCCCTATGCATAGTATTTGGAAGTGATGCTGATTTTTTAGATAATTTTGCAACAGTTTGTAGAATTTCCAATTAACAAACGGTCCGTCCATTGAAACTTGAAGTAATTTAGAGAGCTTTAATTTCTGTACAGCACTATAAAAGGCAGCCAAAATCTGATCAGCTTCAGAATGTCCCAGAAAAACTGATGTCAAATACCACGTTTTCACTTCTCGATCCCCATCACGCCAATATCTCATGCCTCGAATGCAGGCACTTCGCATTGTAGGCGAAAGGAAGACTAAATTGTTTGAATCAACTAGCGATAGCGGAAATTAAGGACTTTTAAGGACCTTGAACCAAAATTAAGTACTTTTAAGGGCCTTTAATTTTCAAAATAAAAATTAAGGAGTTTTTAAGGACTGTGGGAACCCTGGGTTATGTTTGATGTGCATATTATTTACAGGAATTTTCATAAACTCAGCACATATATTTGGGAAGATATAAAGGTTTTCTTAAAAAATCCCAAATTTTCTCGCCCTCTTTGTTTTGCTTATAACATGCAGAGTTTTCTGTTATACTATACAAAAAAAAAACCCGAAAATCTGTTACAGGAAATATGAGCATTTTTAGTAAATAATGTTTTACTGCACATGCGCGAAACATAGTGTAATTTTTCTTTCACAACTTAAAGCCAGATATATAGGTCGACTTATATAAAAAAAATTCAGTTCAATATCATTAGCATTCAGAAAGATATCGGCATTACAACGAGAAGAATTTTAGTTCCTATCGAAGAGAAGCTAAAAGATAAAGGGTTGTACAGAAATTGATATTTTTTAAACTTATATCCTTGAATAGTTATATTGAATTGTATAGTGGTTAGAATTTGCTGAATACCCATGAACACTTGTAACGAATAAAAAAAATATATTTGAAGAATTATTAAAATATTTTAAGAAAAGAAATTGGATAAAAAAATCGTTTGGCCATAAAAGAAATATACAGTCAAACCCGTTATAACGAACCCTCAACGGACAGACTCAAAAGTTTGTTTTAACCGAGGTTCGCTGTATCTGTATTTGCAAAAAAGTCCCAACATGCTAAAATACTACTTCTATAATAAACTTTTTAATAACATATTTTCATTAGTAATTAGGGACAAATAAAGTATTAAATAATATACTCAATAATAAACAAACTAAACATTTATCTTTTTTTACTTATTTGCTAATCCACTACACTGAAAAAAGTTATTTTTGGTTGAAAAGTTTTCGATTTTATATACAACTCGTCAATTTATTTATCCATTATTTTAAACAGGTCCACAACATGTTCGTAGATGTTTTCTGTGGCAAAAAAATTGTTCAAAATGTTTGTAGCTGCTTTTGTATCTGCAATTGAAGGCCCTGGTTCGTCCTGTTCTTTCTCCATATCTGAAGACGAATCTACAATAGAATTGTTTTTTTCATTTACTAATGCCACGATATCTTCCTCACTCACTTCCCCAGCTGACCAGAAAGTCCCCCCCTCCTTGGTCGACACCAGGCCAGGTGTCCACCGGGGCGAGGAGGGGAGATAGAAACTGTAAAGAGCCTTGCCTATTGTTCGTTTGTCCCACTTATGGGGTTAGCAGCAACTCTAACAAAGGTAGAACAGGCTAGGAATGTGGTCTCTGGACCAGAGTATTTCATGCAAAAGGGGTAACTCATGTAGAAGTTGGGTTGACTTGAGCACAATTAGTAAAGAATGTCCCTTTAGGAAAGTAAAAGTTTGAAGTTTTAGAAATTTTCAGTTCGCTGTAACCGAGTCTCTAGCATTTGCTGTTCACTGTAAACATATGACAATACATTATTAACATGGGGCTTCAGTTGGGACCATGTAAAAGGTTCGCTGTAACTGTTCGTTATATCCTGGGTTCGCTATATCTCGGTTCGAATGTATTTAAAAATATTGCTTCGCCATAAAATTGTAACAATATGTAACTTGTTAATAATGATGTAAATAATATAATTAAAGTAATAAAATTTTTGTTATTTATAGTGCCTAATTAGCTAAAATTTAAGTTATGCACCTAACTGATAAGTGTTCATGGGTATGAGGAACTTGCACGTTTTTTGTTTGTATTTTTATAATATAGAAAATGAAAAAAATATGATGGGTAGTATCTTTCTTTTCTGCTTTTATAGCCCGAAAAGGTAAAATAAAACAATTTCAAGTGCACACTATTTACTTCATCTCCCTACGCCGCCACTTGTGACGTCAAAGTTCATCATGACGGTTTGTTTACTTTGATGGCCGCATTGAAATAGCAAGCGGCATATGTTTCTTGTTGTTCTACAAAGGATTTTTATAAAACAGAATAAGATTTCGAAATGTTTTTTGTTTAGTATGTTTTCCTGAGTGTTTAGATATATAATTTTTGTAAATAGCACCATTAGTTCATTTTTATGAATCACTTTGTCTTCAGCAATTGGTTTGTTTACATTCGTCAGCTGGCATTTCGTCAGATTGAATACGTCTGGCATTTCGTTAATTTTAACTGTATTCAATTAATTTCACCTGTATACGATGTTGCTCATGTGTTTAATTAGTGGGAGAGTGGTTTTTTCCGTCCGAATATCATTTTTCATTTATTTTGTGACTTTCCAAAATATGATGTAATCGGTTATAACCCTTTGGTCAATAGCTTTTTTTGAGTGTGGAAAGTCTTTTTCCCAACTGTTTAAACATAATTATTATTATTCTCTATCTCCTCCTGAGTGTTTCGACACATCATTTATGCAATTTGGACAATTAGTTCATTTTTTATGAATCATTTTCTGTTTTGGAAATCGTTTGTTTACGTTTGACATCCTTCACTTTGTCAGAATAAACACGTCTGGCATTTAGCTAATTTCAATTGTATCAGATTATTTTCACTTGTAAATGATGCTTCCAATGTATTTATTTAGTGGGAGAGTGGTTTTGTCCGCCCAAATTCAGTTTCTGGCATTTTTAGAGCCTTTCCAAAAAATGATGCAATCGGACTGTAACCCTTTCGTTACTAGCTTGCAGTAAATTTTTTGAACCTCTCCCATTTCTTTATTTATATTTTTTAATGATTTTTGCAGCATACGTTGTCTTTGATGCCTGTTTATTGTGGGGGGAGTGGTGTTTTCTGTCTAAATTGTATTTTTCTTGTACTTGGCTCCTACCCCCTTTTTTTTTCGGTATCGTCTCATCTCTCGCATTCCCTTAATTTTTTATATTTTTGCTATAAACATTGTTTCTCTTGCCTATCTTTCCTGTGGGTGTGGTATTTCCGGGATATAATTTATTTTTTCCTATACCTGACTTCCCCCCCCCCTTTTTCGTTTCACATTAAGCTCTCGCATTTCCTTAATTTCTGACGTTTTTCGATGATTTCTTTTGCAAACATTGTTTCTTTTGCTCTTCCTTCGTGTGTGTGTCGTCATACTTGCAGAAATTAATTTTTGTCTTAATTCCTCGTATTTCCGCTCCCATGAAATCCGGGTTTTTCCCTAAAAACGAAAACATCGTCATGCTGTCAATTTTCGGTAAATTGTCCGACTGTCCTTTGGTAAATCCAGGTATTACGGACATTATTCGTAAAAATGATTAAACATTTAGAAATACATCAGTGAGAATGAGAGGATGAATTATTATAAAGATCGGAGTTGAAATAAATTTGGATGTCAATAGAATATAAACGCCGCTAGACAAACGTAAACATTACAGCGTGGTGAATAATGACGTCAAACCAATCACGTAGCGTTTTGAGGTCATGTGCTTTTGCCGTACTTTTCGGTAATTTAAAACTTAAATTTTAATCAATTAAGTCCATTTTATGGGTTTTAATTATCGTTTTCAAACATTTTGACTATCAATCTGTTGATAAAACACAGAAATTAGCATTTTCCTCACGGGTGCAAGTTCCTCATTCAACAAATTCTAACCACTATACAATTCAATATAACTATTCAAAGATATAAGTTTAATTTTACAAAATGCTTCTCTAATATACTGTCATTTTTCCTGTAAGTTTCGTATAATATAACAGAAGACACTGTATGTTATAAGCAAAAAACAGGTGGGAAAATTTGGGATTTTTTAAGAAAACCTTTACATTATCCCAAATATTTGTGCTGAGTAAATTCCTGTAAATATTATACTCATTAAACATAACCATTTCTGAAAGTTTCATCTTGTTATGAGTATTCTGTGAAGTGGGGAGGGCCAAAAAAGTTTGTCTTAATCAGTTTGTAGATGGTCCCCTAATTGCCCTCAGGACTGAATCTTCAATGTAAAATGTGAGTTATAGTATATTCTTCACATGATCAAAGTTTAAGCGCAGTCAGTTAATCCTTTCCAGATAAATTCTAAAAAATGTGAAAATCTGAAAGTGTCCGGATACTTTCGGCCATATAGCGTACATATACAAGTTAGGATACATAAAGAAGAAGACAACTGTGCATGTTATGGTTTTTACAAAAAGTACCATCAAACAAAGAATAATAGGAAATATTTAAAATCATCATTATAAAACAGAATTTATTAAATATTTAAAAAATCCCTTTTGGCAAGCTGGAAGGCAAAGGTTTAATGTTACGATAATGTTACAAAAGTAATGAAATATTACATACAGACATAGCCAATGACTTCATTGTTTCCACACATTGCAATACTTATGTCGTGTTTCTGTTTTCATGACATTTAATTTTTTACTATATCAAGGTTTTATCATTCTACTCAAAACATTATGCTAGATTTATTGGTCAGTACATTGCTCCAATCAAGCCTATCTGAAACAGTAACAGGAAATGGACACTTGGCATGAATGAAGAAAGATTCTAGATTTAAAAATTAATTTATTTAATCTAGGTTACCATAGAATTGTGCGAACATTACTTTGTCATATGCTAAAATCACATGACATGAAACATTTAAACACTACTAGAATGGGGTCATTTAGAGTACTACTCTCTGGTTACAGAGATAATAGTCACTAAATTCTGAGAGAATAAAAATTATTAAACATTGTGAATGGCAAATTTAATATGTGTGTTTAAAGCATGGGATATGAATGCAACCATTTTGAACAGTAAATTTAAATCTCCATCGACGGTAAAAGCAAACACGCAGGCAGGAAATCCCAAAACAAATTTAAAGTTAATGAGATATTTTTTAATATCAATAAAGAAAAAGGGAACTCTTTTTTGGGTATTTTATATTAAATTTATTAAACAAATATGAGTGTCGCCATGTTTAGTTAAATTTCAAATAAAATTAATCTATCAAATTAACTAATTATCAAACTAACTATTAATATTAACTGTTTGATTAATTAAAATTAACCATTAACTTAATTAAAATTAAATATTTAATTGAGACAAAATCTTCACTAAAACATTTTTTATGGCTCATAGTATTTGCCAGTAATAGTTCGGATTTATCTTAATTTAAATAAGTCATTGTGGCTATGCATGTATTGTTTCACATCTCATCCTAAACCACTGGAATAATTTTAACCAAACTTTGCACACTTTTTATTTAAGACAAGAGAAAGGTCATTCTCAACTTTTCAAAGCCCAAAAATTAGTTAAAAATTAAGCAAGGCGTTTTTCCGCGATATCTTTGGAAAATATAACAAGAAACATATTAAATTTAAAAAAATTAGCTTCTCAATCACAAAAATTTCATTTCCATACAATTTGTTTCTCTCATTTTAATAATTTTTTTCAAAATCAATTTTATACAGAATTCCTAACAATAATCTTTATTTGAAGAACAGGAATAATACGAAGAATTGTCCCAGAATACATTAACAGAATTCTGGGCGAATGCGAAAAGAAAATTTTAAAAGTAGACGACTAACAATTAATATCAGGACCAACATTTGATTTATTTTCATGCTTTAAATTAATGAATATTTAACTATTTAAATTAATTGTTTCAAAATATTCATTAAAACCTTTCTTTTATTTTAGTTATTATTAACAAAATTTGAAGTATCTATATAATAAATAATAATTTATGGAGAAAATCAGCTATCAGTTGTTTTTAAAAATTATCTGGTTCAATTGACATTATTATTAAAAACGTTTCAGATCAGAAAAAGGAATTTATGTATTATAATTTTTATACAATAGTAGTTTTTACGTTAAAAATATTAGACATGAAAGCATTTTAATCCGGAGCAAAGCCGGATATATCAGCTTGTTTACCGTATAAAAAGTGGAAGTAAATGTGGCCGATGGGAGTTTCTCAACAAGGTGTCACATGTATAGGTTAAAGCGCACTCTAAGTAGGGGGGAGGGTAAAAATCACTTTTCAGCTCATAACTTCTAAGTAATTCCTGCTGTCACTTTCAATATAAAAGTCGTTTGTTATGATAAGGTGATAATTCTCCTAACTGAAATTTTCTTTCTATCTTCAATTGTAATGGAGCTTTGGGGAAAAGATAAAGTACGGAGGAAATTGAACATGGCTTTTTAACTCATAACTTTTAAGCAATTGTACCTGTAAAAAAGTTTCAATACAAAAATTGTTTGTTATGATGAGGTAATAATTCGCCTAATTTGAATTCTCTTTCTATTTTCAATTGTAAGGGATTTATGAGGAAATGAAATTTTCAACCACCCATCATTTCCACCCCCTTTGAGCTGGATAGCCCATCTATGAACTCTACCCAGATTTTCACAACATATCCCTCGCCAGTTAAAATCTAATCAAAATTACTTATCGTGTTCACAAGATAACAATGGAAAAAGCTTTAAACGTATACATCTCTACTACTAATAATAAGGAAAAGAATATTTCGCCCTGTATTCTCATAAGCAGTAGAGCTGCAAAAATGAAAGCGGATGGAAGAGACTGCAAATGACGAGAGTTTTCCAACAAGGGACAACATCATAGAGTAAAGATAACAAATAGAGAGAGCGAATAAGGCTGTAGGAATGTTCCAACACTGAGGCCCGTGAACGTTGGCAGAAACACGCGCGCCAATATCACTGGAAACCTCCACTGCAATGTTACTTCTATGAAGTAAGCTTTACTTGCCTGCTTGTTGAGATGCCACTTTTCATGAAAAATGGTTGTTTCGCGCTTTGCTTATGGGTGTACTGAAAGATTTGTCAAAGGTGGTCATTTCACATTTCATTGGTAAGTTATCAGTATAATTTTTATTCTTATAAATATAAATAAAATTGTTTTAAAATAATTTTGAATGCGTAATGTGTAGTGTTCATGCTGCAACATAACTGTTATTTTACTTTGTATAATGCTTTTAAAGACTTTTCTTTCTGGAAATAGCGTTATTTATAACTTAAGTTAATAAGTACAAAAAAGCCTAAACTGACAGATTTGTTCTATCACCCACTAATGCAATTAAATCGAATGTTTTGCTTGTTTGGCGAATTCTTTTCTGAAATTGGTGGTTTTTCTGGAATACGTATGGTTTGTAATTCAAACTTTATAAGTGACTGTTTATAAAGAAAAAACCAATTTAGCTTGTTATAATTCTTCAGAAAAATATGAAAGCTAAATTTAGCAAAATTTATATAGTATATCAGTTGCATTTATGGTGTTTGATAATTTTAAAATCATAATCTTGCATTTGTTTTTATCCTAATGCCTGCGGTGACTATTTTATTTATCTAAGTAAATAAGATAACACTTTCTATCAATGAAATTGTAAACTATTTAATTAATTTATTTCAAATTATTTAAAAACATTTCATCTTCACATTGTTTAATATATGTTTAAAAAAAATGTTTCAATGCCAATTGTAATTTGTATTCTATTTTTAGATAGATTATCTTATGTGTGACAGAACGAATTTTTAATTGCTTTTAATTAATAATACCACAAGAATGTAATGAAGATCTACAAAAAATAAATAAATAAAACTAGAAGCATCCATACCAAAACTATTCTCTTTAAGGGTTATTAGTTACTTATTTTCATCAAATTTACTTAACACAATAGATAATAAATAATCAATATATTATTTTAGATAAGATATTACTTGTGATTTTCTTTTGCCTGCAGGCATAGAAAAATTTTAGTCCTATAATGTTTTTTAACTGAAAAGTAAAATGTTGGAATACAAAATAATAGAACAATATGTATTGTAATGTTGTTCATCATAATTTCTGCTAGTTAAAAAAAAATAATAATGCCTATTAGTAAATCACTTTTTTAATTATTTTGAAAAAAAAAATTGTGTAACATTTAAGTGTTTTCATGTAATATTGCTAAAGATTTGTAATTGTTTTGTAATTTTCTTATGTGAAATAAACATTTTTGTTTTGTGGATTGATATAATTCATAATATTTCTTTCAGACTACACTACAATTACAAATTTATATTGCTTTAAGGTATCAGTATTTTATTTCATATTTTAGAAACTGGTTATTTTTACTGTTATTTCCTTCAAGCTTAAAACTATTAAGTTTATAAAAACATTACTTAAATATATTTCGTTTGATTAATGATAATATAATCCATTTAATAATATTATCAATAATTAATTAATACTGATAAAAATCAAGACTTAAGTTATTTAAATTATGGCAAAAACTAAAAAAAGTCAGAAAATTTCACGGTTTTTTCAAGATGGCGGCATCAGCAGCAAAAAATGGCAAAACTGTGAAAATCAGTCAGGGTACCAACCCGAACATCTTACAAATTTAAGGTAGAGTTAATTTTTTATCTATTTTCTACTATTTCGCTGGACTAATATTATAGTAAGATACTTTTCCTTTAGTAATTGTTCAGCCAAGTGCTTAAAACTTGCCAAACTAATGATTGAGAGCCAAACCATGGTAAACATGAACACTCGGATCTCCCCTTAAAGTTGCCCATATGGGTCTCCTTGGTGTGGTTTTATCGAAGAAGCGTTCTATCTATGTAGTATCTTATACTCTAAGGGTAACATACATAGGTTGAAATGTACTTTAAGATAGGCAGAAAGGAAGGGCCACTTTTCAGCTAATAAACTTCGAAGTAATTGTAGCTATCGAAAAAGTTTAAATGCAAAAATTGTTCGTTATGATAAGGCAATAATTCACCTAATTCGAATTTTCTTTCTATTTTCAATTGTAAAGGAATTGTGGAAAATTAAAATTTGCTCCCCCTTTAGCTGGATTGCCCATCTACGAACTCGACTGCAATTTTCACTATTCTTATAACAAATCCCACGCCAGTTAAAATGAAATAAAAATTACTCCAGTTATCATGTTCACAAGATAACATGGGAAAAAGTGTTATACACACATATATATATACACACACATATATATAACTTTTTAATGATGGGTGGTTTTGGGTTCTAGGGGTCATGATCGGTGAAGATCTGCAGAAATTTTCCGGAAGTCATGTCATGAGAACCATTGCAATAGGTAGAGTTCGTAGTTCCTATAAGGAATCTACCTAAAAAGCTCAACAGAATTATTTTTTCAGACAAGCATTAACTTGCCATGCTACAAAAGATAAATCAGAAAACATTTATTATTAATAAGAGCATGTTTTATTAATAATAAAGAGTAAGAGTACTGCTTTACTGGACAGATTGTTGGACCCGAGCTACGAAATTTGGCACAGGTATAACATGGAAGGAGATGATGCATCAAGATTTTAATTAAAGGTTTGCCAAAACTGACATTCTGTGATAACTTTAGAGCATATAATTTGACAAAAACAATTCCTACATTTTAAAAATAATATTAATAATAAAAAGATTCTTTTTTCTTTAACAGTAATAATTTTTTTGAAATATAATTCACATCAGTACTTTCTATCATTGTAATGAAATTCAAACCACCCTAATAGTCTCTTCAAATATATTATTTTATTATTAAAAACTAAGAAATGCAATTTATTTTTTGCCTATCAAATGAAAAATTTAAACTGAAGTTCTGCAGATTTTTAAATTTGATTTCTGTATTATTGAATTAATGACTTTTAAGATATAATTTCAGAAGTAAGAAATGATGAAACCTACATGTTTCTTAATTAAAATAATATACATAAAAATATATGCTTATAGTTCAGGGTTTCTCAACCTTTTTTACCTCGCGTACCAATTGATTAGTCATTTTATTTTTGCATTCCCCCTACTGTCATATATCTACCCTCTCCCCATCCGTCTATGCAAAGAAGTTTTTATCAATGATGTCAAGGGCTTAGGTTAGCCTGAGAGTCAAATGACTGGAATTAATAACATTTGCAGAACTTATTTTTTGGTTTTACATTTTATTCCATTTTTACAGTTGTATTAGCACCAAAATAAATGAAATCAGTATTGTATTAATTTTGCATTAATTTATAAGGATAGCTGAAAATTACACTTGGTAATAGTCAGCTAATGAAGTGGTAAAGTTATTAAATAGCAAGTGTTCTCTTGGGGAACAAAATTCTGTAATTTTTTTTAACCCCTTACGTTTTCTTGTGTTTGCCATAGGCAACTTTGATTTCGCATACTCCCAACTAGTTCTTCACGTACCCCCGGGGGGTACATATACCACAGGTTGGGAACCTCTGTTATAGTTAATAAAAACAACTTTATATCTAAATGTTGCTATTCTGTAATATAACTTAATGAGAAAAATATTTCATTGCTTTTTCAGCAGGGCATTTCACTTTCTTATTGTATCCATTATTTTTTAGATGTAATGTTGGACAAAATGCTCCTCCAAGATAATAAATTAATAAATGCATATGGTACACACACACAATGGAGGCTGTTAATGATCATAATTATTTTTATTTAATTTTGTAGGATCAAGTTTCAACTTAATACATTGTTGGATTAGTTGAATTTTTCATCATTCCTGCTTTTACATTGAAGCTCACATTTTAGGAGATTAGGACAGACCCATAAGTAAGCAAGTGCATGGACACAAAAAATTGAACAGGCAGGTTATCAAAAGTGTCTAGTACAAAAATGAATTTTATCAATATGAACAAGTCATTGCATATGAGACTAACAATTGCTAACATCATGATTACAAAATTAAGATTCATATATAATTCTACAGAATAGCGAGACTGAATACTTCAATTAGGAAGGATAATAGCACTTATATTTCAACCATTTATAACGTTTTTTTTATCCCATACCAGAGTTGATGGGGGACTCTGCCAAAGTGAAATCATTAAAATTTCTTTCATTTGTAAAGTTCAAATGATCAGCCCACAATTCAACACACTTCTTTTTCTATCCAAAGATTGAGTATGTTATCTTGGAAAAAAAAAGCTGCTCAAATTTTTAAAGAACACTTGAAGAATATGTGAAGAACACACATATATTGTGCTCTTCAAAAAATATTATAACACCTACAAACAAAATAGCTTCAAATAATAATCACTTTTAATGTGACAAAGAAAAAAAAAACTAAATATAGAATATAATTTTATAGAATATAATTTTATTTTCTTTCATACAGTTTTGGTAAATTTTTGGACATGCACATCAACTTTTACACATACATTAGTTGCAGTTTAATCCAGATAGATTAACACCTGGTTTTTAAATCAGGAACTATATAGAGGATGAACCTTTCCATTTTGACTAATGGTCAGGTGATGAAGATAATACCCAAGATGCCCAAAATACCCACTCCAAATTTACTCACTACACCAATGGAAGGACATTTTGATCGTCAGAAATTAAACATGCATTACAATGAATCTTTGGTGGAAATAGATCTTAAACTTGCCCTTTGAGACCTTTTGGTCTGGAAGCCAAGACTCGGCCATCGATTTGAATTTCAACAATCATCAATTTGAAACTAACAACTTACCTTTCTCTTGAGAATATGCAATTGAATATAAAGTTCCACCAAACTCTGCTCTTTGAATCTGAAAACGGAATCGCCCTGAAACCATGGTGAAACACTGGATCCTTCCATTTTCTCTATCTGCTACACAAACCAGATCTCTGTCTTCCAGCAGTACAACTTTGTGAGGAATTCTAAAACTGCCTACAGGTGGGTTCCCTAGAACATTTGACAGGGAAGATTTGAGGACTCCTAAAATATTTGGAAAACAATTCTTTTTTATGCATGCTTTTATGGCCTAAGTATTTTTTATTTAGTCTTGTCAGTTAGTAACATACCCACACCTATTGGTCAATTGCCATATCTTTTACACAATTAAATTACTTACATTTATGCTCACACATGGGAAGACAATCACATAAAATAAAGAATTTAACTAATTAGATAATGAAGACAGAATATCAAGATGATTTTAACGTATGAATTAAATCATTATTACACTAGATGTTGAAATTGATAAAATTATTTTGGCATTTATACTAAAGAAAAATTTTCACGAATATAAGAAAAACTATACTACAAATTAGCATTCAGTATTAAAAGATTAGAAACTGCAAGAACAGTATTAAATCCTTCAGTCGGCATTTTTTATAAAGTCACAGATATTTTTAATCGCATACAAAGCTTATGAATAAATTAAAATACTTTTGCTACAAGGCGAATTGTCATTTAAATATATATTATATTATAACATTTTTTTTATATATTTATTTTAAAACAAACAAAAAATCCTGTATACCCCTCTATACTGACCAAGGCAAGAAGCAAAATAATCAGATTTTCTGAACTCATTTGACTTTTTTGCGACTGGTAGACATCCTGCTTTACCAATGATCAGGTTCTATATTTCATATGGTTATAAACCTTTGCTAGAAAGTAACTTTTATAGAGCTGACCAGCATTCTAGAAATAAGAATTGAAGGACAGACAAACCTGGGGGCAATTAGCAGAAATTTAGTTCCACTAATTTCAATTATTTACATACTTCTTCAATGAAAACACATACATGAAATTGTAGTCTAGAATTGATTCTGTAACTTGTGTGCCATCTTTCAACACACTCATAAACATGGAGTGACATCTGCTTGAGCCCCCTCCAACAATTCCATCTCAATCCATTATCTAAATGATTGCAAGAACTAATTTTAACTGCAATTGATGTCATTTTTTTGGTTGAAATTTAATTCTTTAGATGATCACAAATTAGAAAAACATTTACATATTTACTTAACAAAATTTTTTAATTTGGAAACATGCACTAGATGTTAACATTACATTCCCCGTACTTCAACTTATATATGAAATCAATTTTAAAATATTACTAATAGAAGTTTTCAATAACTGCATAGAATGTGTTAATAACTTTAATTTTGGACGTCAGTTTATGTGGGAGAAAAACATAGTGAGATTCTGACAATATATGGAAAGGGATAAAGAAATGAATGCAGGCAGATGCCTTACTTTCAAACATATTATCTTGTTTTCCCCACTGGCTCAGGAATTTACCATCAGATGAAAATCTTACAATTCTAGAATTGCAATACCTAAGCAGAAGGAAAAACAGAATTAGAAATGTCAAAGCTGACAATATCAAGCAGAATATTGTAAGCCGATGTTCTAATATTCAGTTAATATATTAGTCATAGATTCAAGGGCCTTAATATGAAAACTAATTAGAAAAGACATTATAAGAATTTAAAATGACTTTAGGTAAATTAAGCACAGCTGTGACAATATCACAAGTATTGACATCTGTATTATTGTACGAGTGAAAATGAAGTAAATTTCAAAAGCGATATAAAAATACACAATTTATTCAAACAACTGAATTCAATGAGATTTACAATTATTCTATAATGTAATTAATTTCTACAATCTATTAAATGCAAACCTTGTCCTTTTCCTTCCTTTTTTTCCCTCAATTTTGGTACTGAAATATTTTTAAATAATAAATTTTCAAATAAATAATTTAATAAATTTTTGGTACTGAATTACAACTTTAGTAAAAAAAAGTTGTATGAAATGTAATAAGGATAAAAATGTTTTAACACTTTGAGGGTCACAACCTTAAAAAAAAATTTTTTTTCTTAAAAAAAAAAAGGATATATGGTTGAAGTTCTATCACCTGAAAATAAAATATTTTTGAAATAAAAATATTTTTCTGCATTTAGTTTTTCAACGAAAGGGTGGAAAGATGTTTGTCCCACCGCCCCTGAAGGGACTTGAGCATTCCTCAACTCCCTCGGTGACTCACAACATCGTCTGTTTTTTATCAGTTGCACTTGGAGCATAAATTTGGCTATTTAGCACATTTTCTTTGAATAGCTGTAGAAAGAAAGTGAAGTGGAAACCTTTCCTCACATTCTGTACACAAATAGAGACAGTTTTTCAGTATTTTTATGGATGTCACTCTCTGTGAAAGCTACAGAAAGCAGACCACACAAATCCTATAAGCAAAATGTTACTCTTATCCCCGGTCTATTGCATGCGAAGCAACAGAATTTTGTTATCAGTAGAAGTGATCACACATTTCAGGCAAGAAAATGAAGCACTAATACCCGAGACTGGACACAAACTGTAATGAAAACCACCACTATAAGAAGCCAATCAATTGTAAATTATCGTGAGAAGAAAAGCATTGCTGGAAGGCGACAGGTTCAAACAGCTTTTCATTGAGTATTGTTGCTAACAGCTATTCACAATAGACTATGCCTTAGGAAAATCAACGTTCTCTCACAAGTAGCAAAGAACGTAAACAAACAAGGAGGGGGGGGGGGGATATTCAACGGAACTATTTTCTTTTCGATGCATTACATTCAGTCTTGAGACACAGCAAAACTTGAATACTCTTTACTTTTCGTTCTTTTTAGAGACACATTTTTATTTGTTTATAAAAAATGTCTAAAAAGTACCAATCTACAGCTGAGCTTTTGCTTTTTTCGAGGAGCTACCTTCGGACGATGATTCAGAAGCTTCAGGTATGAGTGAAAATGAGGACAATTTTATTTGTAAAAATGACACTGTCATTGTCAGTGATGATGAAGTGCCTGAAGCCTAGTTAGAAATATGTGATGATGAAGTTTCTAGAATTGGTGAAGGGAAAGTCATTTGGACAAAGAAATCCTTTGATTCAAATATCCCTGTATTTGAAGAACTTTCTGGTCCATCCGCAGATCTGCTCTCTATGGATGAAATTTCGCCGATCAAAGTGTTTCTTTACATAGAGCTCTCTGGAATTAATCGTTCTCCAAACGAACTTGTATGCTACGCAAAAAGGAAAAACTTTTACTCCTACTACAGTAAACATGGTTCGTACACTTAAGAACAAAAAAAATTCAAGGACTTTTCAAGGAATGTCAAAACATACACATAATGCAGCACACCGCAAGTTACAATGGTGGTTATAGAATAAGCTTCATTCAATACATAAGAAAATGTCACATTTCCTGCCTATTTAAAAGAATTCTTATTACTTCGTTTAAAGCATAATTTGAATTCAACAGACATTTTATTGTTAGAGAATTTTTAAATATCATTTTAACTTAGAAATGAACAAGCATTTTGAAATTAGGTTACATATTTCTCAATACAGTTAAACCTCATTAGCGCGAATACGCTTAACACAAATTACTGACAGCATGAACGGTTAAAAGTCAAAATATGAAAAGTTTATATATGGTACTAACTCTGTTCTGGTGCCAATACCGGACATGAATGTCCATTTGTTTTTCTTGCCTCATCATATTGAGACTTTCATCCAGGGTTCCCACTCTTATTGAAGAAAAAAATGCAAGGACTTTTTAAGAAAATTCAAGGACTTTTTACGGAAAATTCAAGGACCTTTTACGGAAAATTCAAGGACCATAAAATTACATATTGTAGAAATTGTACATAACTGAATTTTTCACTTGGAAAAACTGTAAAACGTGTCTATACACTTGATATTTCAGTTATTCTGATTTTACAGGAATCAAACTACAAATTAAAATATAAAAGATAATAATAATAAAAATAAGTTATAAAAAAATTTCAAGAAAACAACCATGATTTTTTTTACATTTGATGCTAATAGGGCAAGAGACAGAGTAGAAGCAATAATGAATAACAATAGAATCTTAACTGAAAACTTGAAATATATTGAGATAAAATCAAAAATTGTATCTAATTTATCTTGAATATCCATAAGTCAATCTCAATTGAACACTAAAGAAATTTACAATTAATAACTATTTTATGCTTTTTGGAAGAGACCTTTTATAAACCTTTATATTATAGCTTTTAAGATCAAGCCTTGCCATTTTAGTAATTCAATCACAATGTAACAATGATTCAAACAGAATAAAAACTAAATTTTTAAATCAAAATTATTTTTATTTTTGACCTTCTAAAGAGACAATAATCAAAAGTAGCTATCAATACATGATTGATTAAAATTTTAAACAGATGAAATAAATAAAAATAAGTCACTGATATTTAACCCCCACCTAGATATAAGTTTCAAGTCTTAGCAGCAAATTTAACTCTCCATACTGAAAGGTCCGAAGGGTAATGTGCAACCAACCTACGGTTCGAGAACGTCTCACTCTCTCTGTAAAATTTCCACCTTGGGGGAAAAGGGATATTTAGTAGAACTGTTAGGGGAAATCCGAACATAAATTCTCTGTAATCCTCAAAACTGGCCATTAGCATTTCAACCCTGAACGAATTTCTTTCAAATAAAACCCCTTAAGATTGTCAGCTGTCATTGTGGTTTTTGAAGGGGGGGGGCAGGGTGCTCAGAGTATCCTACAAATCAGAGGGTTAAAGCCCTGTTTGTTTAAAAACCCCGAGGGATTCCGAAGGTCACGGACTACCCTTCATGAGCTATTTTACTCTGCAGAGGGTGTTAAGCGGCCTCCCGGAGGAGAAACACGAGTGCATTCACAGAGATTTTTCGGTGACCTTCATACTTTGTGTTGAGGAGAAAATGGGGGAGGAGATTATCGACGGTCACTTAAAAATTCAAGGACCTCATCCTTTTTTCAATGACTTTCAAGGACCTAATTTCATAAAAAAATTTTCAAGGACTCCCAAGGACCGTGGGAACCCTGTTCATCAAATAACAACACAAAATTATTTTTGTTTAAATTTTCTTGCAAGAGATTTTCCAAATAAGGTGCGATGCCAAATGCTGCATAATATGCAGTTTCTTTTTTTCCTCTGCACAAAAATTTTGATGTGATGGCACTATCGATGCGATGAAACATTTTTTCAATGTCCTCATTCGTTTTATAAGAGCCGTGACTTTTTACAGTCTTTAAAGTCTACAAAATTTCAGCATCTAAGACATTGTTTTTAACTACTTGAGATTCAATATTGCCAATATTTGAAGTTGAAGATGTGATAGATAACGACAGCGAGTGCTGTGGTTGATGTATGCATTCTGGGGTATTTTTATCATTAAAATAACTTCCGACCACATTCAATGAGGTTCTTCTCGTTGACTGTAAATCAATGTGCTTTCGGCTCTTCTTATGGCTATTCACAGCGCTTTCACCCATCCACGCAACACTGTAATTTTTATAACACATAGTGCAGAATGGACATCCGACATGTTTCTTTGCAACCACATTTGTATGCAGACATTTACAGCCATGCGTTATTAAAGATGTATTTACCTGCCATTATCTACACATAATTTTAAATCATAAATGAAAACAAAAACACGTGGAAAGCGAAACAGCGAAAACAGAATCAAATTATTGGAATACACTTTCACCCACCGTGCTACAAGATAAACACGTTACGCTAAGAAGGGAGAAAAAGGTCACATGACCAGCTGCTGAAAGACTATCCCATTATTGAATGGGGGAAAAGGTGGTTTTAACCACAGAGAATGGATGACAGGGAAAATAAATTTCGATAGGAATTTTTTTGACTCTCCTTAATTTTTAGAAGGAATGAACAAATCATAAAATTCAAGGACTTTAAAAACATTTTTTTCGTTTTTCAAGCACTTGAAAATGAAATTTTTTTTCAAGGTTTTTTAAAAGCGTACGAACCCTGGTAAATGAGATGCTCTGCTTTTTTGGAATAAATCTCTACATGGATATTAAGAAATTGCCCAGTTATAGAGATTACTGGTAGACTTCACCCCTTCTAAATGACAGTTACATTTCTAAATGTATGTCAGTAAAACGATTTTCTTGGCTTTTGGCTCACATTCATTTAAATGATAACAGCCTCCAAGAGGCAATGAAAAGTATGATAAACTAGACAAAGTTCGACCTCTTGTAACTCACTGATCAGAGATTTTTAGCACTATTTAAGCCAAACAAAAATCAATTAATTGATGAATCGATGATCAAATTTAAAGGTCGAAGTTACCTAAAACAGTACATGCCTGAAAAGCCAATAAAGCATGGCTACAAAATTTTTATGCGATGTGATGAAAGTAGCTATGCTTGACAATTTGACATTTATACTGGAAAGACAGCCGAAAGTATTGAAAAGGGACTGGGTGAAAGAGTTGTCACGTTGCTTTACAGGACATTGTTCGGAAAAAATCACAGAGTTTATTTTGACAATTTCTTTACCTCCTATGGATTACTTTCTTTTCTAAAGACTCAAAATGTGTTTGATTGTGAAACTGTTAAAATGATCCAGAGGAATCTTCTGAAAAATCGCCTAGAAGACAAAATTCTAAAACAAGGTGAATTCGATTGGGCAGTGAGTGAAGAGAACATAGTTTGCATGAAATGGAAAGATAAGAGAACGGTTTCTGTCCTTTCAAGTCAAGAAAATCCTGCAGCTGCGGTAGACAGAAGAGAAAAAAAATGGAGAAAAGTCATTTGCCCAAAAGCAATTGTTGACAATAACAAGAACATGGGATTTGTTGATTATTTCAATCATTTAAAAAAGTTTATATCAAATCAACAGGAAAAGAAAAAAATGGTGGCACAGAATTTTATTCCATTTTCTTGATGTTAGTGTCATCAACTCATTTATTTTGTGCAAAATGTTACCTTGTGACAAAGGTGATATGAAGTCTGTAAAAGTACTTAGAATGAGTTTAATTGAGAGTTTGTTGACAATCAGAAGTTCATCCAAGAAAAGAAAAATATCAGATAAACCAACGCAAGTAAAGAGGAGCAAACCATTTGTGCCAGATGATTTTGCAGCACAAAAAGAATGAACAGAGAACAGCATGGTTATGTACGAGGTGTGAAGTTCCCCTATGGCCTGTAAAAAACAGGAATATCTTGTTTTGAAAAGTTTCACAAAAAATAAATTCAGGTATGACATTTTTTAAAAAAGGGTGGGAATTATTTGCACTTTAATTTGGATCAAAGTCACTTTGATAAAAATATTTTGCACTCATAACAAATATACTGCACACGAAAAAAAATTATTCCGCTAGAATTAAATTTATTCAGCATGAAAAAAAAAATATTTGAACTTTGAACAAATATGATGAACTGAAGAAAAAATATTATCACTTGCATTAATTACTTTCCACTAAAAAACAGATGCTTCCATGTTGAATAAACTAAATAAACATAGTTTTTGCAGTCGTGCAATATTGCATTAGTTGGAGTGTTGCCAATAGGGGGAATATATCCTCGCTTATGGGGATTTACTACCTCAGAAGGGAAAAAGTCCTAGAATAAGCTAAAGCCGGAAATTTTATCTGCCAAATTAGCAACACTGGCTAATTTATAATATGGCTGTGCACCGTACATTGCCACGACTTGTGCGTGTGCATCGTTTCTTCTCTACAGGGGTGTAGTGGAGCTGGAACACCGTTCTGGCACTGCTTTTTTTCAGGAGAAAATTGTGAAAACGTCCTTAAAACAGTGCAATTTTTGTCACCCAGGTTAGAGCACCGTGGCACTGCTTATTTTGAGACTACATCACTGCTTCTCTACCTCTTTTTTGTATCTTTTCAAACTGAACTGAGGCTGCGGTGGCCTAGTGATAAGGTGTTGGCCTCAGAGCCGGAGGGCTCCAGGTTCGAAACTCGATTCCACTGAAGATCCGTCGTATAATGGGCCTGTTGCACATTAAATAATATTTAGGGAGACAAACGTTCTACAGGCTGGTGTGGTGCGGAAGTTTGGAGAGGGGGGTTGCCAGATCAGATATCGCCCTCGTCATCTGACCGCAGTTCAAAATAATGAGGTCCGTCCCAAAATAGCCTTCGTGATGCTTCAAAATGGACATTAATATAATCAAATTGAACTTTACTATTTTTACCCTATTCATGTGATCATCTGATATATTTTGAGACCTGGTGAGCGAGTTGATTTAAATTATAAAAAATGTTGCAAATCTTAATAAAATAAAACATTTTCGAGACAATAATAATTTAAAATAAAACATTTTTTGCTTTAGAACTGAAGTCATATAAAATATAAGTGATTTACTGGAATTTATCTCGAAGTGTCATTCCGAGAGTGATGAGGAAATAAAGGAAAAAAAACGAAAGAAACAGAAAAAATGACTCTGGATTAAATCTAAGGAATATGAAACAGCAGAATTGATAATAAACTATGTAAATAATTTGCGGTAAATAAAACATAGAAGAAAATTACATCATACAATAGCTCACCTGGATGCAAAATCACTTATCGCCATATAGCTGGTGAATATAGAAATAATTAATGTATAAGCTATAGTATAATGTAATATATAGTACTATAATATATATGTATAAACTATTTTGTTAAAATAAATGAATTTATGCAGATAGACAAGTTCAATAATAGTAATTATGCCTCATGGCTGGACGACATTAAAGTCGTCTTAATGGAAAAGAATCTTTGGAGAATTATGGAAGAATCTGAAGTTTTCCCAGATGAAAAGCTCTTTCCGAAGGAGTACAAGAATTTCGAGTCCAGAAGAACAAAGCCTATGCAACCAACTACTTAAGCATTGAAAAGGAATACAGAATCCTAATTTCAGAGGTAGATGTAGATAGTACCCAAGCCTGGAAGATCTTGTAGAAGCATTTCCGACCAGATTCACGTGCAAGAGTAATATCTCTAATCGATGAGTTCTTCTTGTGCAAGATATCAGAAGGTGAAGTTATTGGTCTGTATGCAGTAAGGTTAAAAAAGATCATAATCGATTTAAAAGATGCTGGCAAACCTATAGCGGATTGGTATCAGATATGATAAGATATCTCCCGGCAGACTATCAAGGTATGGTTGAAATAATTTATAGATGGTCTGATGAAAAATTTAAGTTTATAAATGTGTTAAATGAATTAACTGCCGAAGAGGCAAGGCTTAAACAAAGTAAAAGTGACTTGGAAGTAGTAGTTTTACACAGTGCTAATAAGAATAGTACTAAAAAGAAATTAGAAAGTAAAGTTAAACGATTTTCTAATTCTGAGCAAACCTCACTTTCAAAGGCTCACTGTAAATATAAAAATAAGAAACCGAATAGAGCTAGAAATTTAAATGTAGAATCTAGTTTTATAACTGAAGCATGTTTTAATGAAACTAACGGAAACCGTAACTCTTGGGTGTTTGACACCGCAGCTAGCAGACATTTTAGTGGAAATAAAAAATTTATTTCATGAATTCCAATCTTTGAATAATAACACTAATATGTCTGTTGCTATTGATGGAGTTAACTGTAAAATTGAAGGAATAGGAACTGTTAAATTACTCTTTAAAAGGGGTGAAGAAATAGTTAATTTAAAGAATGTAATGCACTCGCCAAAACTAAGCCGTAATTTGATGGCGGGCCCTCTATTTCATAAAGGTGGAGCTTCTTTTATAGGAGGAAAAGGTAAAATTGATGTATTTTCTAATGATGGCAGAAAATTATTTTCGGCCTGGCAAAGAAAACGGATTATATTATGTATATCCTTCTTATCATCAAAAACAATGGAGTAATTCAATTGCCCTAAATGCATCTAATAAGAACAATTTAGAGGAATGGCATAGTAAATTTTGTCACATTAATTCTCGTTACATTATTAATACAAGCAAAAATGAAAGTGTTAAAGGCTTACCAATTTTTAAGAATGAGGAACTAAATTGCAAAGTTTGTAAACTTGCAAAAACGAAACATAAGTCATTTAAACCGATAGGTAAAATTAAATGAACCAAACCTCTACCTTTACCATCAAAATCTCAAAGAGGTCATAGGTACTTTTTATCAATTACTGACGACTATTCACGAAAGGTAATTGTTTATCCTATGAAAAATAAGAGTGAAGTTTTTGATTGTTTCACTAAATTCCAAAAGCGAGCTGGAAGATATCTTAATGGTAAAATTGTCAATATAAGAACTGATCGAGGTATGGAGTTTTGTCACAATGAATTCCAAAAATTTCTTGATAATCAAGGTATTAGAGCTGAACAAACAAATGAATATACTCCCGAACAGAACAGAGTAAGTGAACGTTTCAATTACACAACTCTAGATGCAGTTTAATGTTTATTAAAAGACAGTAATCTTGGAAACAGTGTTTGGGCTGAAGCCTTATTATGTTTCACTTATACATGGAATAGAATTCGTCATCAAAGTCATAACAAAACCCCTTTCGAATTATATTGCAGTAGAAAACCAAGTATTAGGCATCTAAAACCATTCGGTGCAACAGCTTATATCAGAACTCCCCGACAGCTACGCACCAAACTACAGACGAGAGCTAAAAAGGGTGTTATGGTAGGTTATGCGATGCAAACAAAAGGTTATAGAATTTGGTTACTAGTTGAAAGAAAAATCATAGAAACCATAAATGATACTTTTGATAATGGTTTTAACAGCGGAAAGGCACTGGACCCTAATGATCCCAAATTTTACATATCAACAGAATCCAATTCTGATTTAGAATCTGAAATCCCGATTACCAGAGAAATCCTCGAAGACGTAAAAGTAAAATCTGAATTTTCAGGTGATCCCAATACGGAAGCATTTGAACCCAATTCCAAATCGAACCTTTTAAAAAGGGTTATGTGGGGTAGGCAAGCTGTTCCCCATAAAGATGGATCAAGAACTGATATATATTATAGAATCGAAGGCACGAACACTCGTTTCAGATCACATAATGATGTTAAGTCGTATTGTGAATTAAATGGAATAGAATATAATGAGGGAATGTTTAATTTTAGTGGAAAGGATCCTTATTCAGGAGTTGTTAAATATAACGAAGAAAATTCCAATACAAATATTTGATAAGATATCAGAATCCTTTTTCATTATAACAAATCTTTAAAAACTTCTGAAGCTACAGAATGGTATAAGGCAATGGTAGAAGAAATGGACACTATGACTGATAGAGAAGTATGGGTTTTAGTATCCAAACCTTTAAATCAAAAGGTATTAAGGTAATAGATGGGTTTACACTTTAAAGAAGACTGAAAACAATGGCGTTGTGAAATTTAAAGCTCGGCTTGTTGCTCAAGGTTTTCGTCAAAATAAAGGAGAAACATACGACGAAGTTTTTAGTCCTGTCATTAATTTCTCTATTATAAGATTTTTTTTTTCACTATTTGTATGCCATTTAAAAAGTCAACATTGCCAACTTGACATTAAATGTGCATATTTATACGCTCCTTTACACAAAGAAATTTATGTGTCAACCACAAGGTTTTGTAAATGAAAATAAACCCGATCATGTTTGTTTGTTAAAGAAAGCAATTTATGGATTAAAGCAAAGCGGCCGTGAATAGTTTCAAGAAATGAATACTACCCTTGAAAGATTAAAATTTCATAAATTAAAATGGGTGAACTGTGTTTACTTTTATCAAAACAATGTAGTTTTGCTATTGTATGTGGATGACATTATCTTGATAGGAAGATCAAATGATTACATCAATAAAGTAACTGAACTCTTAAAATGTCATTTTGATTTAAGAATTTTAGGTAAAACACGAAAATTACTTGGTGTTGAGTTTCAAGAACTTGATGGAAATCTTTTCATACATCAAACTGATTATATTAATAAAATTTGTAAATTGTGTAAAGAATTTAATTTTCCCGCGAGTTCTCTCCCTATAGCAAAATGTACAGTTAAGCTACAATAGCTTAACTAAGCTACAATGCCCAAGTACAAGTGTGGAGATCACTGAAATGAAAAATTACCCTTATAGAAGTCTCCTAGGAAGTTTGTCATATATAGCAAGTAGGACACGACCTGATATTTCCTATGCTGTCAACATTCTATCACAATTCCAAGAAAATCCTGGAATCGTCCACTGGAATATTCTTCTAAAGCTTTTAGATTATCTCAGTGCCACAAGAGATCTTCAACTCAATCTGTCAAGAGTAAGTGAGCTAAATGTGGAGTGTTACAGCGACGCTGACTTCGCCGCCAATCGCGATGACCGAATTTCTATTGGAGGTTTCATCATACTCTTGGACGAGGTGCCAATCAGTTAGAAAAAGTCGAAACAGAAGTTTATTAGCTTATCAACTATGGAGGCAGAATACGTATCTCTAACCGATGCATCTAAGGAACTTTTATGGATTCAAAGAATCTTAGAAGAATGTAAAGAATTATTAGATCAAAGTTTATTTACATTTAAATATGCTGTATACTGCGATAATCAAGTAGCAATTAATTTTTCTAATTCTTGTATATATATCATTATTAATGATATTAAATATCATTTTTTAAGAGATTTAATATTTAAAAAATATTTTGAATTAAAATATATATGTACTAAGAAAAATGTAGCTGACATTTTTACTAAACCACAAACTAAATTTGAGTTAAAATCTTTTCTGGATAAAACTTTTGGTGTGAGTTAATTGAAAGATAAAGAAACTTATTTCATATAAATATTTTTAATTTAAAAATGTGAAAGTATTGCATATAATTGAAATTTATTATGTATACTAAATTGTTATAAGATATAAAAGTTAATTATTTGACTTTTGTAAGGTTTGAATTAGTGAGAAGGCGGGTCAATTGTTAGGAAACTTGATCTTAAATCGAGGTCCAAACTTTTTTGAACCCAGACATTTCTAGGATAGTTCTCACTGATTCTAACCACTAAGCATTTGCAGCAGCATCGATTGACTTTCAGGTTTATGCAAATGAGGTATCGCTATAAATACAAGCAATACATCTCAGCAATTTCTACTTCTCATCTCTTTTCCGATTTCACAGGCTGGCTGGTTGACTATCTTTCTTAGAATTTTCATATCTTAGTTATATGCTACGCATGTATTATTAGGTATTTACTTTTAAGCAGACGTCTAAATTTAATAGGTTTGGAATTGAGAGTAAGTTGAATGTTGCAAATGCTTAACTATGATTATTGAACTGTTAAAAGATTTTTTAGACTAAACATGAGATTTGAATATCAGTTTTCAACCACGGTCAGATGACGAGAATGATACCTGAGCTTGCACCCCCCTCCAAACTTCTGCACCACACAAATGGAAGAACCATTTAATCGCGTGAAAGACTCATGCTATAAATAAATGAAACTGAGTGGAATCTGAAAATTTTATTGGCTGATGCCAGCAGTTTAATAACTAATGGCTTCATGGCTGTTTTGTTCTTCTCTCGCGACGATTGACGTTTTATTTCCATGTAGTAAAGAAAATTTTGATGGCAAACTGCGAGGCATTAAAGACAAAGATGAAATAAGAAAGGATATTGAATGTCTTCATTTATGCTCTAATGACGATACCTTTAACATAGTTAGTGTATTATTTTTAAAGAAATAGAAGGAAAAAGAATGATGTGAATATCTCAACATTCACAGAATACTTTAAATCGAATAGCTTACCAGAAATCGTTACTGATATATAGGTGCTCGGAATTATTTTCCTATCACCAATAATGGATTAGAGGCAACCAATGCACTGATAAAAAAAAGGAACATACATTTCGTTAGCGTCTCCCTGTTAGTCAGTTCCTTGAAATGTGTGGAAATGCGATTGTGAAAAAATTGTCAAATGAACGTGATCCAGTTAACCCGAATTACAAACCATTTTAAATGAAACCGCATGCAAAATGGTTTGCATGTCCCTACAAAGATTTGGACAAAACCAAATCAGTGGGCAAAATTAGAAGTCGAAATTTTATTACAAAGAAACTGAAACCAATCTGTGTTTTATTTACTATCTTTACAGGTGAAACAGAATATAAATGCAGAAGTGAAGAAATTCATATGAAAGAGCATATCTCATATGGAGCTTTTTCATGAATATAAAACTGAAAATAACTGTGTATGGAAAGTGTCAGTATCTGCCTCTAGCAGTAATGGTTCTGTTTCCACATACTCGTGTTCTGTTTTTACAAAAAAAAAATATATATATATATATATTTGTAAACATAGCTTAGGCATGTTAATATTTATAGGGCAGGAGAAAGTGCCAAACAAGCTAAATGTTTACCTCTTGGGCAGAAACGTAAGAGAGGTCTACCCATTCGAGCCAAAAATACTCTTTTAATACAATTAGTATTGTATTATTTTTTATAATATATTTATTCTCAATTATGTTTGTTTACTTTGTGCTAAAAGTAACTTTTACTCGTGCTATATACATTTTTAAACCTTTTTTCCATTTTCTTGTGATAAACTTTTTTATAATATCTATATTTTTTATTTCCTTTTTTTTAGTTAGCAATCTGCCCAATTAAAAATTTTTGATACTATGTCTTAAAAATTGAGTTTGAGTGCAAAGTATTCAATTTATAGTTCCGTGTACAAAGTGAAAAATTTATAGGGCAAGGTATCAAATTTATAGTGCAAAGGTATTCAAATTATAGTTCAAAGTATTCAAATTATAGTGTAAAGTATTCAAATTATCGTTCCATGAATCAAGTGTAAAGTAAAATTTATAGTGCAAAGTATCCGAATTATAGTTCCATGTACCAAGTGCATACTATCTAAATTGAAGTGCAATTATATATTTCCCTTTTAAAAATACTTTGTTTGCATTTGCAAAATTAATTTTTTCGTTAAATATTTTTAATAGTCTCCTGAAATATATAAATTCATTTTTCTGTAGAAATATTGAATTTAAAAGAGTAAATAAAATGAGAGCTTATATAAATCCAACTTTATCTTTCAAAAAAGGAAGAAAAAGGAGTGAGTCATGAAATTTTATGCTGCCATCTGACTACCTTAATCCACTTTTTTAAACTATAATAATTGATAAATAAATTGTACTTTTGAAGAAAGATATTGCTTATAATAAATTTATTGAAGATTAAAGATTTTCTTTGCATCCAATATTTGTTTCAAAGTTTATTTTCTTGCTCTTGAAATTTAAAAATTTTCATTACCAAAAAAAGGCACGATTTTAAATTTTTTTTCAATAAAGTCGATTAAATTTTCAACAGTACTTTAATTTTTTAACAAAAGTAACAGGTCTTGAGATATCCTATAAAGCAATTTTTGTAATAAAATACTTATGTTATATGCATGTTTATGAAAAAAAAATCTTAAAAAAGGTGGGATAGATGCTATCCCACTGCCCCTCAAAGGGTTAACCAAACTGGAAAAAATAAAAAGAAAGCACGAAGATACAATGCAATTACATCTTCTTCAACAAGAATTAATACTGTCATGAAGTTGTGCTCATAGTTGTAAAAGGTCTGAACTTGTAAAAATTCTTTGTTATAATTTTTGCCTTATTTGAATTGTAAACCATTTTATCTTGACTGCAAATAATGTATTTTATAGTGCTAAAAACAACCATTATGGAATTATTTTGTTTACCAATCTGGCAAAGTATGATGATTTCTTGCATAATTTGGTGTTAAAACAAAGAACTCAAAAGTTTCACTGTTTCTCAAACTGAAAAGAACATTTCTCAATTTTAAATGAAGAAAATACTAAGTTTTTTCTGGTGTGAGATATCCAGATTAAAAATGACTGACAGAAAGTCATGGTTCATTTCTAAATAAAAATAAAGTTATTAACTTCAAATAAATTGTCAACCATATATTGAAAGCAAATGAAAACATTATGGGGAGATGTAATATTTTGAATGTTTATGTATTTATATCATAAAATACATTTGTTTATTCATATTGCATTTTATAAAGTACAAAATATTTCTGCAAGAATACTTCATCTAGTTCATTTTTGGTAAATAAGTTTGTACCTTCAACCTTTTCAATCATTCTCATGCTTTGTCTCAGGTTACATATTTTAATACAATCCAAGATTTTAATTTGACTTAAAATGTACTTCGTTTATTCTTCCGATTCTAAAACATTAAACAGTGGAAACTGGCTAATTTG
Organism: Araneus ventricosus; assembly: GCA_013235015.1. Taxonomy (NCBI): domain Eukaryota; kingdom Metazoa; phylum Arthropoda; class Arachnida; order Araneae; family Araneidae; genus Araneus; species Araneus ventricosus. Next base: position 205,016 of record BGPR01000784.1, read on the forward strand.
AATATTTTTAATTTCATAAGCAATTCAATTTTTTCTCTAGTCTCTTTAATTGCCAATTAATATAATGTTAAAATATCATCTATAATTCAAATTTATTTTGGCTAATTTGGTCATAGCTATAAAAATTATAAAATGTTTTTTAATTCTGTATTGTTTTTGTTAGTTAAATGCCTCTTTATGTTGTGCCTAAATAATTGTAAGTGAATAATTTTCAAGCCCTTAATTCTCTCACAGACTTTACTGCTTCGCAATGTATTCAATTTAAAAAGCAATCAAAAGATTCTCACTTTGTTTTTTAAAAAAATTGAATACACTGGTTATGTATTGCATATTTTGGAGCTTTATAACACAAATGTATTCAAAATGGTGTACACTGCTTGCATTTATTGAAATTATTTTAAGATTATTAAAAAATTTAATTCTAATTGTTAAACTATTACAATGACTTTTTACAGAATTATCTTACATCTCTTTCTTATTTAATAATTATTAACACTTTATTTTTTAAAATTAGTTACTATTTATACATTGATTATGTATTATACATTAAACTTAAAATTAACTTTTTGATGTCATCTTTAGTTTAAAAAATTGTACTGATTAATTTCTTGTACTGATTTTCAGACCCAATTTTTCTACTTTCTTGGATAAATTAAATTTTTATTGTGGTTCTGTTAGCTTTGAACTAAAAGAAAATTCAACTGTGCTTCTATAATATTGTAAGATTTAGAATTTAGTATTGCTAATTTACTATTAATTTAATTAATCAATAATTTAGTATTAATCAGAGAAACTGACATGTAGTACATAAAATTTCTGAACAACATGAAAGTTATAATTATATATTCATAGAAAGTAAAAAAAAAAAAATCAGAAGAAGCATCCGATTAATGCATTACCCATCAGCAACATAAATGTCTCCAGTCTTACTAACAGCAACACTTGCAGGTTTGCAGAAATGCCCATTATCATTTCCAGGGACAAACTTTTCACCAAGAGTTAAAGTAGGTTTCTTCAAATCTGTTGCAGAAAAGTGGAAAACCTAGAGAGGGGAAAAGAATAATAATTATACAAATGGTAAAGAATAGTTCCTACAGAAATATTTTATTTTGGCTTGCAAATTTGTATAAAGAAAAATTAAAAAAAAACTGTAATGACAAAAATGAGAAGAGAATGTTGCATAAAAATGAATTGGAAAAAAAAAGAAGTTCAGATAATTTAGGCAAGACAGAATCTTAATTTTTATTTTATTAATATTGATTTCATATATAAATTAGTGAAAACAGAGAATTACCTGATGCATAGCTACATCTGTTACCCAAAAACTACCATCTGTGTTTATAAACAAACCATGAGGCATGTAAAACCTAAATGGTAAGGTACGAGACTTAAAAAATACATAAAATATATTATTTAAAAAGAAACTATCTCAAAAATATAGCATTAGAGAAAAATAATATAACAATAATTTTTAATTAAAATAATATAACAATGAATTGTTTGTTCAGCAAAATGTTAACTCTTAATTTAATTAAAAACAATCATACAATGAACTGAAGAGAAAAAAAGTCCAACAATAACCACTGACTACAAACCAGACAATTTAACCCCTTCGGGCCGAGCACCGCATATATGCGTTACGGGGGAATTGCTGCTGCAGGCCGAGCGCTGCAAATATGAGTTGGGCTTTTGGAACAAAATGTTTTCTATCATATAGTGTTACTATTCCATGTTTCTTTCAAAATATTCATCCCATACGTTAGTATTTCTCTCTCCGAGGTAGTAATAAAGCAATAGTGATAATTTTCCGCGATAGTGATAAAGCAACAAATTATTCGAGTTCTTTAGATAGTTATGAATCTTGAAATTCTGAATTAGAAGAGGATAGTAATAATATATCAGTTCCAATTCCGTCATATCAGTGGAGTCCTAAAATAGAAGATTTTTCATAAGAGTTGAGAGAGTTAATTACTTTGAAGAGTTAATTATTATAATTTTCTTGAAGTATTTTATAATATTGAATGTAAATATTTTTTATTATTAAAAATCAAATATTTTAATTAAATCTTTTTTATGATTTGGAATATATCTTTTACCACATATTTAAAAATGGTTTCATTTCTATGTAAAGGGCACTTTTTATGCATTATTATGCAACACGTACTTTTTACGAAATCTAATGCGTGTTATGCTTAGCGGGGGAAAAAATGCTTCGGCCGGTGGGCACAGACTGCGCTTGCCAGCTCCCATTCTGTGGGCACGCTTCCTTCAGTGGGCGTCTGCCCTGAAGGGGTTAAAACAATACCTAAGAACCATTTCAAAAGAAATAAAATGCAATGCCACGTTACTATGGTTTACAAGTTTTGAAGTATTTTTAAAAGGTGTAAATCTATTTCAATTCAGCCCATTACAACAATTATTATACTTAACTGGCTTTGATGTACTATCAAACTTAATGCTAGAACTCCTATTACTTTCTAATTTGAAAGAATTTTAGGAAAACTTGAATAATTAGCAAAATCCATAAATTGTTAGTGAAGCAAATAATATAACTACTGGTTTTCTAAAATAGTAGAAACATATTCCAGTAAGCTCATGTCAAACAAAGTATTTATTCAAGAAGTTTTTATTTGAAGAAAAAACACAGTTTAATCAAATAACTGCATTTTGACAAGTAAACACATCAAATTAAAACTCGAATGTGCGTTTGATTTGCACACATGTTGTGTAAAATAAAAGAAAATTATATTCACTACAGAAACTCTAAATTTTAAAAGTAGTAATCAAATTGTCAGGCACAAAAAAATAAAAGTTATGCAACTTTTATTTTTTTGTGCCTGAATTTTATTAATTTGCAGCAGTTTTGGAATTCATTATAACAATTTTTTCAGCAGTGAATTAAAAATTTGAGTAAAAAAATATAAGGATGCATTATTTTGTTAGCAAAATTTACAATAGGAGAATTTGCTTTGTGTTTGATATGTACATTCCATCATTGCTTCATTTTATTTACAAATTCTACAAAATATTTTTAAAAGAATATTTCACAGTTAATTAGTGAAAAGAATATGATAAAAAGGTTTTCTAATAAAAAGAATCCGATGTTATAATAAAGTAAAGTAATTAATCAGTTTAATATTCATGTAAAATAAATGATTGTATCATTTAGAATTCCGAAAAGAAACCTAACTTACAAGTTACTTCCCCATTGATGCAGAAGCACGCCAGTTACTGAATCTAGAGTTAGAACAGTTGATGCTTTGATAGGACCTTCCTTAGCCTGAAGATAATTGTTGTAGTAATCAAAGGTTCTAAAAAGAAATTTAAATAAGACTTTATGGCTTTACTTTAAAGAAATGAGGCTTCAAATATGCTGTAGAAAGTAAGAATAAACATAAAAATTTTAACAGAGGTTTTTTAAAAAAAAAATTCATTGAAGATCTTAAAAGTTTCCTTTAAAAAAATGCTTACAGTTCGTCCCAGACATGATCACCACGATGAAAGATGGCCACATTTCCATTATGATCTGTAATTACAGCGGCTACCTGACCAAATTGCAAGTTCTTAGCAGGCCAATTATGAGCTTCTTGATACACTGATAAGGAGAATATAATTATGAACATGATTCATAATGTGAAAATTTAATCTCTAAACTGATAATCTGTAAATCAATATAGTATTTTAAATCATAGTATACTATTTATTATTAAAAAAAGTTATTATCTTTGTCAGTTGATGGGTAACACAGGCCAAAGTTAATTGTTTTTTATATTGATGCTCATTTTATATTACATTTGAATATAAAAATGATGTCCAGTTTGTTCTTTTTTTTTGTATTGCATGCATTTGAAACAATGCTACAAAAAATACATAACATCTTCAATCAAACACAGTACATATTTTGTTCAAAAGGAAATAAATCATTTAAGTTGCTCTATAATATCAAACACTTGCATATAATATCAACTTGTAACCAGAATCAAATTATTAAATGAAAATGGAGATATAACTGTTTAATATTATGGAACTTTTCATTTTTCAATATACAGGGTTCATACACATTTCCATAAAAGAAAATCAAGGACTTTTAAGGACTGAAAAAACCAAAAAATAAGGACCTCTAAATTGAATAAACTTAACGAATTGTTGCACGCATTTTTAAATAAAATGTCTCATTTTTGCAAATTCAACCTATTAGATGATAAAGTATATTATAAAACATAGAAGATACATTACAAATTTAGCACAACAAAAACTCCTAATATGAGTTAATGAAAAAAAACCCATGAAACTGGTAATCAAATTAAATATCTTTTAATTCCAAACTTTTTTCATTCAATTTTACATCCAAGGTATTTATTTTAATTTCTTTTTCAGTAATTGTTTTTCTTAGTTCATGCAATTGAATAAATAAATTTATGTCCTTTGACTTTTCAGCCTCATTAGCTTCCTCATTTGTTTAGTGTATGTCCTTTTGGAGGAACATTTTCTTTTGTTTTAAAAAATCTATTTCGTCCTCTAGAGCTTTTTGTTTCAGTCTTTTCGTTGGATCTTTCACTTTCTAAATACTGCATGTATTTTGCTCTAGCTGAGGTGGCAGCCACCCTCATTTCTTTAGTAATTTTTAAGTCATAAATAGCCCCAGACAGCTTAATAAATTCATGAATTACACGCTGGGAAATATATCAAGCATCTTTTAAATTTTCTATTTCCAGGGCCTTGTTCACCGAAAAACCTCCTTGCCCGTGTGACAGTATTAATACCATTTTGATAATCTCCCAAACTTTTTCATAATAATTATTGCTAAAATAAGTTTGTAAAAAAGTATCAAGGGAATCACTCTTTGGATTGAAAGAAGTAAATTCAAATGAATTTGGCATTACAATATTTAACAGAAAATCTACATAGAGTAACAAAACTTCGTTGCAATCTTTTTCCAAAATACGTTTATTTTGCGACAACACAATCAATACCTTTTTCATTTTTTCCTGTACTTTTTCGAGATATTCAGCCATTATTCGTGGATCAATGCAAGTCGCATATCTTACTAGTGGGTAGGACAGGACATTTCTGCATGTAACGTTTTATCGTTGTTATGATGTTTTTCCGACTATCCTGTCCGAGTGTGAAAACATCCTTGTCTGCTAATTCCTTATTTATTATCTTTTCTTTTATTAGTCGCTCTGCAGCAAATCCTAAATATACGTAACTTTTATCATTATACAAGTTTGGGTCACTGAAGTTGAATTTGCATAAAGTCTCAGGTTTCTCAATTCTTTCATTCTCGGGTTTCAAAATTTTGAAATGTTGAATGCAATAATAAACAAGTTTTAATACATCACTGGCAAAAAATGGAAGTAAAAGTTTATCACAGCACTTTTGACAATCATTCCTATGGAACCATGGACCAATAAAGGCCATCTGTAACTCCTCTCTTATTTCCCAAAGTGTATGCGATGGATATGGATTCGTAGAACGCGAGCTGTGCCGTCCCCCCCCACCCATTCTGCGAGAGCCACGTTGACTGAGATTAGAGCAGCCAAGAAGGAAGAATTAGAAAAACGATAATCGGTGAAATTTTTAATTTATTAATAATGGCAGAGTAAAAAGTAAGGACTTTTTAAAAATGGGGCATAAAAATAAGGATTTGTAAGGACTTTAAAGGACTAAATGTAAAAGTAAGGATTTCTAAGGACACATGCGAACCCTGTATAATTTCAAAAATAATTTTCTAAGATAATGTTTGATCTTAAGTTGACAAAATGAAAAAATTACCAGATGGTATCACTTTCTACTGTTATTAGACATGTAGACAGAGGATTTAAAAGTTGTTGAGTTGAGTCAAACAGACAACATCATCAAAAAAGTAAAGCAGAGAAGTTATAAGTTAAATCAATCATTGATAAGTAAGATATTTGATTGTGTGTCTAGAGAAGAGTTTCAGTGGATTATTTTGGCTGTTTCAGGATATTTGCTCAACAATGCAAAGATGATTTTACAATTGAAAAATAAAGGCAAAGCATAATCTCAAATCTTTGAAGTGTTTACTCTGGACTGTAACTAGAAGTTCAGTATACAGGGATGAGATTGGCAAAAAAGCAAAAAGACTGAAATCATACGCGAGCAAAACATTTGTACCATAATTTATATGCGAAAGATGTTTTAAGAAGTAAAACATCAGAACACGCAATATGATAAAAATATTACACTATAATAATTAATAACTTAATTATTTATAATTCAGTATGTATAAATAAGAAAAAGAATATTAAATTATTATTAAATCATTCACATTAAAAGTTGACAGACAAGTTTAACACATCATCAGGGGTATCAGAAAATACAAAATTAGACATTCAAACATATTTACCACTTGTACATCACTGAGATGCAACATTCACCCAACAGAAGTCTGAGAAGAATTATATTTAATAGCCTTTTGATAAAAGCTAGCTCAAAAAATAAATAAAAATTAGGACAAATAATTTCTTTTGCTTCATGCAATGTGTAAAGTGTATTAGCTCTTTATAAATTATAATAATGTATCATATTCTGATTTCTGTTTTATTTTTATACATTTTTGCAAAAGTAACAGCACAATGATTTTGCACCTTATAAAGCAAGAGGGGTCGAGAAATTGTACAGTAACAATGACAGATTCATTTAGCATTATTGTTATTTGAAACATTTCCTTAATTGTTAAAGAAGTGGTTTTCTTCCGTTTTTTTAATTGTGTGGCTTTTGTTGGTAACAGATCTCCATTAACACGCTTCACCCCTTGTTTTGGAGGCCTCCTACCTTTGACAGATTTTCCTTCGATAAAGGATGTGTTTGCATCCTCTGCAAGTTTATTTTCAGTAGAGGCTAACGTTTTTGCACAGTCTTCATTAGTATCTCTCTGTTTAATTACTGGCATAGTTGTCGGGAATACACTATCTCTAGAATGCCTAGGTAAATCACGTTTTATTTTTTTATTTATGTCTTATTCTCTGCTTTTTTGTTGTATTTGCACACATCTTTTTTAGCTGCCTCTTTTGACAGGAGTTTCTTTTTTTATGTAGTTTATTTATTTGTTTTTGTTCCATTTTTTTTTATTTCTTCATCTTGGTACGCCCTACAAGATGACCTTAAGTTTCCAACTAATTTTTTTTTTCAACATGTTCATGCAAAAAAAAAAAATCTTTTTTTTTTTTTTGCAAAATATGCCACAGAGGTTTTGTTTTCTGCAAAAAGGTGGTATTTAATACTTTGAATGGCACTGAATGTTGGAATGTTCATCCTTGTAGAGCTTGCCGATATAATGTTGATTCGTCAGTAGAAAATGAATCAGCTAGTTTCTTAGCCGGTGGAGTTAAGCCGCACGGTCGAGCTTATTTTTCCAGAATTTTCTTTTGAAAACGGAAGATAGGAAGGTTTCTTTTCTTTGTATGAAATCGGAATTTTCGGAAGAAAAAGCAAATTTTTACGGTACAAAAAAAAAAAACAAAAAAAAAAAAAAACGGAATTTTGTGAGAAAAAAGACAAAAAAAGCGGAATTTCCTCAAAATAACAAAAAAGCGGAAGAATCTCATCCCTGAGTATAAGTCCCACAGAGAGTGTACAGTGTTTATCTCGCAGCTTTACGGAAATTGCCACTTGGAGAGAAAAAAGAAATTTTATTTTGGGGTTCAACTGGAGCGGCATGAAGAGTAGATTTTAAAACACATGAATGGAGACCTTACATTGATTCACACAAAAAAATGTAAATAAGTGCCTAACTGAGTAATAGTAATATTCAAGCATCAGTAGGTAATCAATATATAATATTGCTTTTTAATGCACACTATTCTAAACTGTGCTCTTTGAGAATAAATAGCATAATACAAATTATTAAGTTGCTCTTCTTTTACTAAAGAAAGTGGAGTAGTAATAGAAGTACTGCAAGAAAGTAATCTAAATAGGAGCTTTTTAAAATTTTCTTCTCACATGGCCTCTTTTTTAGATTGAAAAAAATTTCACAACTTCAAAATTGGAAAATGGACCATCAGTTAATGTAAAATATAAAGGAATCCAATTTAAAATAACTCTGCAAGAATTTTCATTGAATTGTTCATGCTTAGATTGTTTTACTAACAATTATTGTCTACAAATTAATATTTGTAGACAATAATTGAAAGACAAAAACAATGAAATTTCTCGCAACCTCCTTACTGTTCCGCACGACTCCACTTGGGATCACAACCCAAGAATTATGAAGAATTGATTTAAAGTATACAGTATGGGTTGATAAAAAAACTTTGAAACATCTTTTTTTGTCTTGTAGAAAGAAGAAAAAAAAAAAAAAAATTAGAAACTAAAACTAACATTACATGCCAAAGAGACTTTATATTCACAAATCAGTCAAAAACTATAATTTAAAAAATCCATAAATGTTTTTAACAAGGTTGAAATCAACAGGATTAGACGCCCTATAAAATGAGCCAAACAGCAATGAGTTTTACTATAATCTAAGTTTCTGAAACAACTTACTGTACTCATTATTCAGCAATCCGATACCGTCAGGTCCAGATCCCAAAGGCAAGATGGAGTTGGAAAAGGCAGAATCAGGATTCTCGATGTTGTTGTAGGTGATAGGGGAGGTATGATGGTGAGTGCTTCCAAAAGCCTGTTGTTCCATTTCAGGATTAGGGGGGAGAGGCACATCATTTCCAACAGGTAAAGTGTCTATCAGCGTGTTGAACTGTGTTCCAATGCAAGGTGGGGATTGGCCAGCAAGGGCATTGCGGTATTCTGTATAGTACATTATGTACAGATTGCACATCTCATCATTAGTAGAGGATCTAGAGGGTAATAGAATTGTAAACATATGAATAATCAGAGTATAATTTCCCTTCATATTATAAACAAAACATAAAAAAAAATTCACAATACTGAACTAGTAAACAAAATTGTACAGAAATTTTAAATCGCAATATTTGAATATTCAAAAATCCGTTCCCAAGCAATATTAAATAAACACTTTTCTTCAAAAATAGAATGGCAGCAGTTTGAAATCATTTATGTCAGATCAGTCCAAGGATTCAGTTTTCTAACATTTTATGAGTATGATTATGTTCCATTAAAATGTTTTTATATTTAAATAATCTTTTCAATGAGATATGCCTGTGAACCATGGCAAAGTTTGAAAATTTGTACTACTTGTTATATACCATAGTAGCCACACTGAACAGTCACTCCTTGATGGTCACACACCTATTAGTTTTATGTGTATTTGACTTGATAAGTCTACTTAGTTGAACCTATTCAATTCTGTAAAAAATAAAATTGAGAAAAAAAAATTTTTTTACATGTTAACAGCAAAGTCCAAACAATACATATGCAAATTTTGAGACCAAAATTTAAATTTGTATGATAATGCTGAACTTCTAACACAATTCAAACATTTCAGATTGCATTTACCATGGAAAACAGGAATGCTTGAAGAAAATGCAACAATAGTCTCAAAATAAAACATCAAGGAAAATTTTCACAATATAATTATTTTTTAATATTCTCTTCATTCAGTGGAATCATTATTCATTAGTGAACGTGGAAATTTTCGTTGTACTGGCATTTATAAAAATTGATACTCCATGCTGTTGTTGTTGTTTCATATCCCCCTGGCCCAAGATTAGACCAGGTCCATGACACCATGTCGCTCTAACAACTCCACAAGTCCTTTGCCCTCCCCCCACTCCACAGCTGCCTCGCAGAGGCGCCAATGCAGTCAATGATATGGGCAGGAGAAACAGGACAGGAACAAGGGCAAGAAGAAAAAGTATTTTCCTTATCAATGAATTTTAAGCTTTTAATGTGTCCACTACACAACCTGGCCAATGCAGTCAGAGCGGATCTTGTGCCTACGGACTGTAGAGACAGACCAGGACGGTTCCCGGCATACCAATCATGTGTGGGGGGATTTTTCCAAGCAGAATTTGCTTTAGCCTTGTGAATAGAATATATTTTGGACGTGAAGAGTTCACTAGAGGTTGCAGAAGGAAGAGCACTTCCCTGTTTCGCAAGCATGTCTGCCTCCCTCATATTGATACTCCATTTCAGAAGAATGATGGAAGTGAAAAAAATTAACAGCTTCAATAGTAAATATTAAATTAAACATAACATTTATCCTATAATCAGAAATATAGCAATTTCAATACTAGCAGACTTTGAAAATCTCTATCAGTCTATATAAATAATTTAGATCCATATCAAACCCTGTTCCTTTAAAACTAAATAAAGTAAAGTCTAATAATGATGTGTGTGATCTCGAATATGAATACGTCATTCTTGTATAGCTGTTTAAGAGGGAAATAACAATTACTTACCCAATTTTAACAGACCGACTCATTCCTGATGAATTATAAGTACAGCGAGCAGCCTAAGAGAAATATAATTTAAAACATAAACAAAAGAGCATAAAACATGTTCATTACTTAATAGTTAGAATTAATGTTTTAATGTACCAGTTAAACCTGCAAAAACAATAACCAGAATTTATAAAAAATTAATAACCAAAACAAAGAGCTACCTAATTTTTTTAGTAATATTTCAGAGGCAATATGCATTTCAAAAAACATTTATATTATAGAAATTCTGTTAAGCTTTTCCTTACAGATGCTGTACCACTAAACAATTAGAATTTCACCCTCCCTTGTTGAACTGTCTCTCCTTTAATCAAAGGTAGTTATAAACCCCACCTCCTAATTGTATTGCACCATCCCATGTGCCATAGATAGATCTATTGGCGATGAGATAATGTTACAGGCAATCAAAACAGGGAAGAGAACAACCCTTATCTTCCAATGACTTGAAAAGCAGTGTAAGTATATTTGTTTTTCTTCATCAAAATCTCCACTATGAAGAAGACGTTTAGATTATATGGTAGATTAAATCTAAAAAAATAAGCAGAAATGAGTCTACTACACTAAAAAAAAGGTGTTTAATTTAGTTATATTAGCATTGCGTTTTGAAGCAACATGGAGGTTATTTTGGGATGGACCCTGAAATTTTTAACAGATGACAAGGAAGACACATAAGTCAGCATCCCTTCTCCAAGCTGTTGTACCACATCAGTGAGAGAATATTTGACGCTTGAAATCAGATTTAACATGCATTAGGCCCACATACATGAAACATTGGTGAAATTGGGTTTCAAACCTGGAATACCTGGTCCTGTAGTCGAGAATTTACAATCACACATCCAAGGAGGAATCAATACACTGTTATAGTTTCATGTAATCAAACAATTGATAACATTTCTACAAAATATTGCATAAGAAGCATATTTTGAATAACATTTCTAGCATCGGTTTCTGTATTTACATTAATGCTATCTAAGTTGTTTGAACAGAAAATTCAAACTATAAAGTAAGATTGTAATATTTTCAGGCTAAAGGTCTGCCAAACAAATTATTGCAACAACAATAGAATAAGAGAAATATGCTTAAATAATGAGGTGAAAAAACTTACCAGTATATCTCCATTTGTAATCGTATGTTTTCGCTGCATAGGATAGAAAGCCTAAAAAAGTTAAAAAGATAAAAATTATAAATTCCTTTGTAGCACTTAAAAAAATATATTTATGTAAATATTATTTCAAATATAAGTGAGGAAACAAAAGGGTTAAAATTCTGGTTTAGTAAGATTCATTCCCCTTTTGAAGTTACAAGAGGAAGATTTTAGGAGAGACCTCATAAATTTGAACCACAGTCAGGTGGTTCTGAACTCCCTAAACTTTCCCACCACATCAAATGGAGGAAGTTTCACTAATGAATTTAAAGTGCACCATGCCCCAATACATCTCGGATCATTGGTGAAATTGGGCTTTGAGCTCACAGCAACTTTACCTGCAAAATATATGACATGTTATCAAGAAATATGTACGCCTACATTTATAATGCAATTACTCTTCTCTCCAATCATCTAATAGAATGTTTCTACACTTTATTTATGTATTTGCTTTACTGCATCAAATCAAACAAAGCCCGGCACTATTTACTATTCTGCTCTAGTATATTTGAGGGTTTCATGTTCGGTCATTTTCTTTTAAAAGTATTTGGAATTAAAATGGATGATCGCTAATAAATTTCAAACCTCTTCTATATTGAGAACGATATTTCTGCTATGAAAATTTTGGGGGTTAAAAAAAAGTGATCTTAAGTGCATCTTAGACACCATCAGGTGCATTATCTTGGAAACAGCAACTGAAAGATAGTTCAATTATTTTCTAGTGTTGCCAATTGTATTATGCAAAAATGTCAAAGTGACAGCTACAAGGGAAAAAATGTAAAGGAAAATTCATTACCTAAAAAATTTATCAATTCACCCTGATTTACAGAATCACTAAAAGCTAATCCATAAAACAATGAAAAATGTTTATCATAATTTAATACAGTTTCCAAATGAAAATTAAACATACTTGAGGCCACTGAGGGTTTCCTTTGGCAAACATTGTCCAACTGTTATTTACAGGATGCAGGTAATACCCAGTTACAACCTCTCCAAGTTTATGGGTATGAACTCGATAAGCAAATGGATGGATGTCATAGCTTTCTTCAAATTTGCAATTCACATCCACATGAAATTCTATAATAAGAAGCAAAAACGAGAGTAAAAAAACTTTCAGTACATAACAATAACCATTAACTGACAAGTCAATGCAAATATCAATTCATTAATCAGTAAATAAATAAAAATATATCTTTATTTGATCTTTTAAACCTTTTTGAAATGTTTTAACTTCTCCAAAACACAAACAATAGGGATGTTAAAACATTTAAGTTTAGGTATTTTTCTTAACAAGATTAAAAACAATTTATCCAAGACTGAAAGAGAAATACTTTTCAATCTGTTATTAAATTTTTAATGCAGCTAGCATTCAACTTACAAATGGATGTAGTTAGAAACCAACAGACATTCTGTGGATTCCAGGTTCACCATTTTTAACTGAGAATGAGTAGTTTATAATGAATATGAATTAACCTTATACGCAGAGGTGGCCTGAGGTCCGGGCATCTGCCTGTGGTGCCATAATCCGGGGTGGCACCAAAGCGGGAGTGTGAAAAAAAAATTGGCTTAATAGACATCAGAGTTCAAGAAAAAAGGCAAATAACTCCCCTTTCGTATTGGTGCCCCTTCCCTTTATTCTGCATATAGTGATCTTGAAACTAGACCAAACAATTTTCCGGCAAATCCAGAATTCATGTATTTCCGGCTGACAGTTAAGCCCTTGACATTCGACGGGCTAACATCATGGACAGTTTATAAGACTCAGTTTGATGTTGTGAGCTCTACAAATAGATGGACGGATTTTGTGAAAGCCAGTCAACTTGTGGCATCGCTCTGAGGATCAGCAGCGGAGGTTCTTCAAGGAATTCCAGTTGATAAATTGAGACTTAACGACCATCGAGAAAGCTTTGGAATCCAGATTTGGAGACAGCCACCTGACGCAATTTTATAGAACCGAACTAAAGACAAGACGCAGAAGCCGGAAGAAAGCCTTCAAGTATTGGACGCTGATGTGGAACGACTAATGAGCCTGGCGTACGCTGAGTGCCCTCTAGATGTTCGGGAAAGCCTAGCAGCTCAGTACTTCATCGACCCCATCAGGGACGAAAACACGCAGCATTCAACGAGGTTGATGGATGCCAAGGACTTGAAATCAGCTCTAGCACATAGCATGAAATATGAGGCTGCGAGAACTGTGTCGAAGACATCTAGACACGTCAGATCAATAGAGATTGAGGATAACACCAGTAGAGAACGGGATGATAAATTTGAATATCTTTTTAACAGGCTGGAAAAATGATTAAACAGTAGTGTTGCTGGAAAGAAGAACACTCCTTGGCGAAACTCGAACGTGACTTGCTGGAAGTGCAACAAGAAGGGGCACGTGCAGAGGGAGTGCCAGGCGATTACTTCGAACCAGGAAAACTAATAAATGGCTGTCTTGCGGGGCGAACACAGCCTTTTCAGAATAAAGCCTCTGAAGAAGGACCGAGAGTCTCCTCACTTAGCGGGAAGAAACATGGACTCTACTTAGAAGGATCTATTTGCGGTATCCAGTGTTTGATGTTGGTGGATACAGGTGCAAACGTCACTCTTTTAAGAACAGACTTGGCACAAAAATTGAAGGAAAGCTTATTTACACGGCTCCTAACATTTCTTTAAAGACCGCTACTGGTGAAATAACAGAAATACGAGGGAAAATGGATGCATCCAATGAATGTGGGTCAAGAAAATTTCATCATATATTCTATGTAGCTGACATCACCAATTCCTGTATTCTCGGCCTGGATTTCCTTCAAAAATTTAACTTTACAGTAGACCTGGAGAAGAATGAGATACGGACAGGAGGAGAGGAAATTCCTCTGTTTTCAGCCAGTGTACAGCATTCAAATTCGTGCTCCGTATTGGCCAAAAGTAGAACTGTAATACCAGCAAGATCAGAATGTCTTATCCAGGGAATTCCCGAAGTTCCTGGACAGTTCAGATATGCTGTAACAGACTTTCATAGCCAAGTCCCCCAGAAGGGTGTTCTTGTGGCAGCCACACTGGTTGATTTGGAAAGGGAAGCCATCCCTGTTAGAGTTCTGAATTTGAATAATACACCCAAGATTCTGGACAAAGGAGCTGTTATTGCGACTTGCGAACCAGTGGTGGATATCATCGTTCGTCCTCAAGAATTTTCTGAAATGCACCATCTTTCGTTAATTTTGGAAACTCTTGAAATGCTGAATGAAAAACAGCGAAGAGAAGTAAGGAAGTTACTTAAAGAATTTCAGAACTTGTTTTCAACCTGTGACGCTGATGTCGGCCACTGCAACATGACACAACATAGAATTAACACAGGTGACCATCCACCGATCAAGCAATATCCAAGGCGTTTGCCTCTGGCAAGGAAAGAAGAAGCAGATCATCTAGTTAAAGACATGCTTGACAATGGGATAATTGAGGAATCATCAGGCCCTTGGGCTTCACCTATTGTGCTTGTTAAAAAGAAAGATGGATCAACACGATTCTGTGTTGATTACAGGAAACTGAACGAAATTACGAAGAAGGACAGTTATCCCCCCTACCACGAATAGACGACACCTGGATGCTTTGAATGGAAGTCAGTGGTTTACGACACTAGATTTGAAAAGTGGATACTGGCAAGTTGAGATCCGACCTGAAGATAGAGAGAAGACAGCCTTCACCACCGGACAAGGACTTTGGCAATTTAAGGTAATGCCTTTCGGACTTTGTAACGCCCCAGCAACATTTGAGAGACTGATGGAGACAGTATTACGTGGACTATCGTCTGAAGCCTGCTTAGTGTATCTACTTGACTTATAATAGTAGGACGAACATTTGAAGAACATCTAAATAACCTTCGTAAAGTATTCCAGAGGCTACAAAAAGCCAACCTAAAGTTACGTCCCAAGAAATGCAGGTTTTTCCAAAAGGAGGTTACTTATCTCGGGCACGTTATTTCAGCAGAAGGAGTTAAAACTGATCCAGGAAAAATTAAGGCAGTATTTGATTGGTCTCGTCCAGAGACGGTACACGATCTCAGAAGTTTCCTTGGACTGTGCACCTACTATCGTCGTTTTGTGAAAAATTTCTCCACAATAGCAAGACCTCTACATAAATTAACTGAAGCTAAATCAAATTTTAATTGGACAGAAGAATGTGAGAAATCTTTCAATAGTTTAAAGCAGGCTTTGACATCTTCTCCTATTTTGACCTACCCCCGGACTGACAAAGATTTCATTTTGGATACGGATGCTAGTAATGAAGGAATAGGAGCCGTGCTGTCCCAGAATATGGGAAACGAAGAACGTGTCATCGCTTACTTCAGCAAGAGCTTGGGTAAGCCAGAAAGAAATTATTGTGTCACACGTAAAGAATTACTGGCCATTGTTAAATCTATAGAGCATTTGCATCACTACCTCTATGGATGGAAATTTCTTCTGCGAACTGATCATGCTTCCTTAAGATGGCTTTTGAATTTTAAGGAACTTGAGGGACAGATAGCTTGTTGGATCCAAAGACTTCAGGAGTATGATTTCGAAATCCAGCATCAAAAAGGGACCTCTCACGGAAATGCAGATGCCCTTTCCCGAAGACCCTGTACAGAAAGCTGCAAACATTGCATGAATGCCGAGAAAAAGTTCGGAATGGAGATAGATATTTTCGTGAAAGTTTTAACAACGACATCTGTAGATCCCTGGTCTTCATGCGAGATCCAAAAGGCATAGCTAGAAGATCCTAATATTAAACCGATTTTGGAGAAGAAACTATATTCGGCTGATCGACCACCTTGGCAAGAAATCGCTCCGGAGAGTCCCGCAACGAAACGATACTGGGCTCTTTGGGACTCCTTATACCTTAAGGACGGTTTCTATACCGTAGGTGGGAGAGTGATAATGGAAGCTCCTGTCGATGGCAACTAATTCTCCCAAAAAGTATAAATCCAGAAGTTCTGCGAGAGACTCATGACAGCGCAAGTGGAGGGCATTTTGGAGTCATGAAAACTTTAAGCAAAACACGAGAGCGATTTTATTGGGATCGACTTCGTGCCGACGTTGAAAATTGGTGTAGAGAATGCCACGCTTGCGGAGCCCGAAAAGGACCTAAAACAAGGACTAAAGGTCACTTGCAACGCTATAATGTGGGAGCACCATTCGAAAGAATGGCTTTGGATATCCTAGGACCTTTTCCAGTAACAACAAAAGGCAATAGATATGTCCTAGTATTAATGGACTATTTTACCAAGTGGCCTGAAGCAATTCCCATTCCAGATCAGGAAGCCTCGACTGTAGCTGAAGAACTCGTAAGAAGCTGGATTTCATGTTATGGCGTGCCTATGATATTGCATTCGGATCAAGGTACAAATTTTAATTCTGCCCTCTGTACTGAGCTTTGCAAACTTTTGGGAATTCTGAAAACCCGAACAACCCCGTTGCATCCCGAGTCCGATGGCATGGTCGAGAGATTTAATCGAACGATTTTAAATCATCTGTCTTTATTAGTTTCGAGGAACCAGACAGATTGGGATACAAATTTGCCACTCTTTCTCTTGGCTTATAGGAGCGTGGAACATGAGGTTACCGGGTTGACTCCAGCGGAAATGCTTTTTGGTCGAACGCTACGTTTGCCCTGTGATATTCTCATTGGACGACCGAGTGAAACGCCTTCCTCGCTGATTGAATACATGAAAAATTTGGAGGCACGTTTGGAAAGCGTACATGCGTTTGCCAGAGAGCTAATTAAACTGGCCAGCGAACGAATGAAAACTCGTTACGACTCCAGAGCAACAGACGACCAATTTAAGGAGGGAGATCTAGTTTGGATGTACAACCCGAAGCGACAAAGAGGCTTGAGTCCCAAGTTACAACAGAACTGGGAAGGACCATATACTGTTGTCAAAAAACTGAACGATGTTGTCTATAGAGTACAGAGGTCGCCCAACGCCAAGCCAAAAGTCATCCATATAAATCGGCTAGCTCCATACAAGGCCACTGATCATAGTTCTAAGTAATGAGACTGCTGGGACGTGCAGTCTTTGAAGAGGAGCAATGTTACAAAGCTATAAAGTCGTTTCCCTGAGATGCTAGACGTGGCGACAAAGGGAATTTTCTAGAAGGACCTCAAACTTTCCACCTATTTCTACTGGTTTCATGAACTTTCTAGAGATTACGTCACTTCCTACATAATGAAGTCACTTCCTGTTGAAAGATATATAGACAAGCTCTCAAGCCAAGAAGAGTCAGTTGGAATTTGACCTGCAAGCAAGCTGGTGAGTTAACAAGAAACCTTTCATCGTTGTATTGAGATTTATTGGTAGTCTCTGTTGTGAATTTTTACTAGTGCTGTGTTAATACTTGTGCTACGTTTCTTTGCTTGGGAATATTTGTAAAATAAAGAGCTTTATTATTTTAATCCTGCTTATTGGATTACATTCACGTACACCCACAAAGCAATTTTGTTACAATACAGTAACTAATTTTAGACCAATACAGCATTAAAATTTTTCTGTAATGCTTTATGAAAATAGTTTTATCCAAAAATGTGCACATGGAGTTGGTTCCTAATTGCATAACTGAGTTCAAATGCAATCTTCACGCATTTATGTTAATTCCAATGCTAAAACAGTAAATTAAATATAATCAAAATACTCACTGGGTGTTCGAGGAGGTATTCGAGCTGTATCAGCTAACAATAGTCGAATCCCAGTGATATATCGTTGTCTGAAATGAAGAAGCAATAGAAATAAGATTTAAAAATCAACTTGCCACAAAATAAATTAAATATAATATCTCAGAGATGAAATTGAGTAAATTGCAGCTCAAGCCACTGCTTTGCAACAATTTTTTTCCTGAGCCATAAACATACTATTACACTTATATGGCATTTGAAAAAGATGAGCCGAATGGGTTGCTGGTATTTCTGCTAATCTTTTTCATTGTTGAATTTGTTTTGTTAAAATAACGAAGTAATATTAGGTTCCCACCCCATGGCCAGTGGTGCTCTAAGATGTTTTATAAGCTAAAAATATCTGCCTGGTGGTCATTTCTGATGCCACAGTTTTTCCAACTACATTTATTAAAAAAAAAAAAGGATTCATTATTTTCACTACACTAACAAAGCTGGCTAATGAAAGATGTTATTTAAAATTTTAAAAAACCTGCCTGGTACTCATTTCCAATGCTACATGCACAATTTCCACTCCAGAATAAGATATCAATATTATAGCTCCAGATATCGAGAAAGAATGTTAATTTGGAAATTTTGGAAACTGTGCCAAGCAGTGGCTTAAACCACATTTTCCCCATAAAACTTAGCATACCTTTGAGTTGTAAGATGCAACTTTAAGCCACTGTTATCTGTACTTCCCTCTAGTAAAAGAAATTAAAGACATATAAAAATCATTTAAAATATAGATTTATATATATTTTGTTTTCAGATTAATTTCAGGAACTTACCAGGTAATGGGTTAGCATAATGGATCTGCAAGACTAAATAATGAATTGAACTGTTGCCTCCAATCAAAAAACCTACATCTAAAAAATTTATAAATTTTGTTCATTATTATTTGAACCAACACAAAGCATCACAACATTTTTTAACCAAAGTCATTAAAAAAATAAATTATCACCTATTTAAATTTGATCACCTATTTATTTAGTTTTGCATGCAATATCCTAATCTTAATATAAATAAAAGTCATTGTGGGTTTGTATGTTTGTATATTTGTATCTATGTTCCACATCACATCTTATAAACCATGTCAATGATTTCAACCAAACTTTGCACACTTATTAATTAGGACCAGGGGAAGATTACTGTCAACTTTTTAAAGCGCTAAAATTAATTAAACAGTCAGTTAATTAAAAAGTAACCGAAACCGTTTTTCCGCTGTAAGTTCGGAGCAAATTATCCCCCGAAAATTTTGATACCATCTTAAAGTTCAAAATGTTACCTTTTTAATGATATCAATTTTATATCTGTGACATTTTTCCTCCAATTTTTATTAATTTTTCAAATTTTTAAACGTTGACACGCAGATGATTTAAAAATAATTCAAACTTAATGATACTAGAGTTGATACCGTTGAGTTGCTAGGCAACAGTGTAATTACCTTGCCATTATTTTTTCTGTTTATTTTTTTTCAAATATTAATGGCAGTGTTTTCATTGGTTCTTAAAGAATTCTAAAGCTTATCTAATTAGAATAAAAAATCACCGCAGTTCATATCACCTGTCATTTTTACCTGAATTTCCCAAGAAATAATAAATTGTTAATCCTTAATAATATATTAAGTGAGAAAGTATGTCTGTTTGTTACACTTTCACAGCCAAACTACATGTGGAATAACTTACTTTTAATGTCAAACATCACGTGATCCGAAAGAAAACCGCGATTATGTAATCTTTCTGAGAAAATAAACAAATAATTTATTTATGGAATAATAACTGAAATTACTCAACTCGACGCTTGATTTTCATGTTTCGAGTTTGCAGTCTATTTAATTTTAGTTATTTATATTTGTATCTTTTCCCTATCAGATTTTATTCAAGAAGCTGTCGATAAATTGACGTCGGAACAGAAATCTATTTATAGATATGATATAGCTGCAAGAGTTTTTAGATTAAAATTCAGAAACTAATGTTAATTATAACTAAAAGAAAATATGCGAAGATACAGTATTTTGTTTTGTGTATTCTTTTGAATGGTAGAAGTGGATGACATATAGCATGATGGATGGTATATTCCACAAATTATAAGGGCCTGATGATACCATTGAGTACAATGATGTAATTTACAGTAACGGAGAATATATGAGGAATAGAGAATGGTTGGTGAATTGGTAATTTTGGCACTGATTAATGAAAGTTTAGGTCAGATAAATAAAAAAATATGTCACAAATGGAGGGAGGTATTATAGAATATCTACCTGTAGATATGCTAATGGGCAATAATTAACATCAACTTCTTCATATAACAGATAACAAGCTCTTCAACTCCTTTAGAATTGTCAAGGGTACTCTTCCGACAAACCGAGATTAAAAGTCGGTGTGCTAGTACTATTGATACGTAATCTCGATGTACCGAGACTGCGCATGGTTACAAATTGCACAGCTAGGTCCAAACGTCGTGAGAGTGTTTAAAAACGAGAGAGTGTTTTTAATTTCACGCATTCCGATAATACCGAAGAATTTACCATCCAAGTTCAAGATGTAACAATGAACTGTTATAGGGAGAAGAGAGAGTGTTTTAATTTCACTCCTTCCGATAATATTGAAGCATTTATTATCCCAGTTCAAAAGGTAGCAAATCCCTTTAAAATTAGCATTTGCCAGGTTCAGGCCAGACACTCAAAGGGGCAGGCGTACATTTGGGAAAACCATATTTTTCCCATGGACAACTATATATGCCGTGTTCACGTGTGTCCAGACCACAAAACCTCTACATCCGTGCAAAAAACGTAAAAGAAAAAAACGTACTATACAAAAGTGTGTTAGCATAGATAAACAAATTACCTAACTATAACAGCATACACTCCTGTTAGTCGTCCAATTATGTATTATCAACAGTCAAAACTTTTAATTTCCTGTTTCAACATGTAACGAAACATTTACATTCGTAAATTAAAAAAAAATTAATAATTCAAATTCTTCGTGCACGAAGTCGCGGGTAACAGCTAGTCTATTAATAAAACTAACTTTTGATGCTTTCAGCTGAGCTGAAAAGCTGGCAAAAAAACTCCAAGGTTACTTCAGAGGAATTTTCCCTACCCACTGTCTTCTCAGAAAGCGCCCCCCCCCCCTCGGAAACTACAAAATCCCTGTGCTTAACTCAAGCATGCATATTTCCAATGTGATATCAAAACTTCTTTTTTCTCAGTAAGGCATTTAACTCGGAAGAGAATTGTCCAAAAGGTAGCACCGTGACATAGGGAATAATGATTCCCCATCCCATGAGATAAGGGATCATTTTAAGGACTGTTGTTAAGGATCATTTTTTGACCGCGGAAAAATGTTTCACGGGCTGAAATTCGTAAACAAATAACTTTGAAAATGAATAATAAAGGAAAATCAAGAAATAATTAATGATAAATTAAAAAATTATCGTACATATATTTGAATTCAATAATGTGTTTTTTTTTTCTTTTTGCATTTAATATTATTTTTTCAACAAATTTTACTTCTAAATGTGGATAAGTCTGAAAAGAATGGATTGCAAAATTTAAGCAAACCCAATATTATTCTTTGTGATATCTTTATAGTCATAAAGAAGCTCTGCCAAAGAGCTTAAAGAAAAATAATTTTTTAAAGAATATCAAATACATCGGTTCTAGAGCTCGTGTTAGCCACTCAGAATGAAATGTGTGAAGTCTGAATGAATATATCTTCCCAAAGAGCTTCAGTAAGTAGATTCACATTGAAAAGCACCACAGCCCACTTATAGGTAGGTATAAGACCATAAATTAACAATTTTTTTCCTTCTTTCTTGAATTTGTAATGTACAAAAAGAAAGCATTGTAATTACTAAAATGTTAGACCTCTAGACTTTGAGGAATCGCCAAGTTTTAGAGCTTCTGGAGTCTCCCTCTTCCTCCTACTGAAAAAAAATTGGAAATAATGCTTGCCTGTCCGTGTGTTTATGAACATTATAATTCAAAAACCGAAACAGCGAGAGGAATGAAACAAAGGATGAAATCTCAACACCAAATTTGTGAATCTAGCAAATTTTAGACGATATCCATAAAAGAAATTATGTTTTATGCCTGTCCATGAGCATCTTCATGTCATTTGATGGTCATACCTATATTGTGGAAAACGTCATTAATCATTTTGCTCAAAATAAAAAAAGAAGAAATGATTTTATTTTAAGTAGTTTTATTAATATCTATAAATAATACTTTTATCTTCATATATGTAATTATTTTAACTTGAAGCTTTCAATGATTTTTTTTTTTTTCCATTTTCAGTCGAGTCTCTAAATCCTTATAAATGAAAGCAAAAATCATTTTAAAAATTCTTAATTATTGTTAGTTAAAAATCAGTAATTTCTAATCTAATAATAAATTTTTTATTTACTAAGTATTTTAAACTATTGAAAATTAGTTCCTAATTTAAGATATGCAGAAATCATTAGTATGCAGTGAAGAACTTTATGTTGCAGCATTCAAACAGTGATTTAGCACAAGCCGCCACTGGTTATTGTTCATATCGATTTGTTTGATTATCGTCTAAAATCAATAGATTTTCCTCTTAATTAATTTAAAATATACATAAAAAAGTATCTTGTTTAACCTTTAGTAAACCTTACATTTTTTGGGACAGAACAACATTTATATTGCAAAAATCCTGATATAAAAAAATTATATATGTATTTAATATTTTTATGTGTAGATATCTTAATGTAAAGAAAAAAATTTGTTTCTGTGTAATATGTACACAGTTATATAAAACGCTTCCAATTAAAAGAAAATCAACGATACCTTGTGGCAATTCCATGGGTGGCGCATTTTTAGCCCATCCATACATAATAGTCATACGGCTACACAGATCTCCATGAGCACAGTTCCTGAAATATCAACAACTAATAAGATATCACCAAGAGTTAAAAATTAATGTATTAAGAAAATAATTGTTTTATTAATGACTCTGCAAAATTATAAATAACAATTTAAAAATTAAATTTCAAAATATTAATATAGATTTTGATGTTTATTTGAATAAATAAGCACTACTTCCAATATGTAAATTGTTTGAAAATCAGAGAAAAGCAGGAATTATAGTTTGTAAATGAAGACCTGCAATATCTTGATTGGAAATATTTCCTAATAAATTATGAAGGTCTATGCTTGACCTAAAACACAAACTTACTGATTCATACATGGATAAATTTCCTTTACCTTCAATTTCTGTATATAAGTATTGAAAGGACACAAATATCAAGCTTACAACATCATGAAATTTTGACTCAAACAAGTTTAATAAATCTCATGTTTTGAGGCCATCGATAGAGTCTGAAATCAACTTTTACAGAAAACTTTGAAATTTCATTTAAAAAAAAAATTGAATGAAAAAATTAAGTGTCTTAAAAATTTATATTACAAAATTCCATATTTCATATTCAGTTTAATGTTACATAAAATTTAAAAAAACAAACTAATTTTAACTAGGAGGTTTGGAATTAAGCATTCTATATTTGAGAAAATGGTATTCATTGAGTAGGAAGAGAAAAGTGCAATTGTTAAGTAAAAAAGGCAAGCAAATGTTTTTTTTATTTAAAGAAAGGCATCTATCTTGTAGTGTTAAATTTTAACAACTGAAAAAATTTACTGCATAAAGACATTAAATAAATAAGCATAAAAATAGTTTGCAAGGTAAAATATATTATCAATAGGAAAACTAATCGATAAAAAAATATTAAAAATGACACTTTTTTCACATCAATTCGCAATAAATAAATGATCAAAGTTCATTAAACATGCCATTAGAATAACATGATCTACACTCTTGCTTGTGATATCATTGCTAATTCTTTTCTAGAATGAATAATTCTACAATACATTCACAACGATTTTAATTCAAAGTGCAGAAATTTACATGTTACAATAATAATGTTTTCCTGTTCTTTGGTAATATCAATACATGATAATTATAGCAGGTTAGCAAGATCAAAATGATAAAATGCCAAAAGAAAGCTTTAATCTGAGAACAATAAGAGATTTCTAAAACATTCCAATAATTTCAACATATTGGTTTCTGAAGCAAATCATATAAGAAATGGCCAAACCTTACTATGCAAGTGTGAATCTTGCTGTCTGTTTCCTATTTTATAAGTACAGGATGGCTAAAGTCAGTGACAAGACAAGTTGACAGTATGGTAAATTACTCTCCGAAGATTATTTTACTATTGTAATTGCTAGGTCTATAAAGAGTTTAATATTATAAAATCTCTATATATAATTCTCTTGCATAGCGACAAAAAAGGATCGAAATTCTTAATCACCGTATGGCAACAGCTTGCAAGTTTGCTTTATTTACAAGGGCGGAAAGACCGAAACAACGGATTGTGTTTTTGAGAGACGATTTTTTTTTTTGTTAAATAGTTTGAACAAAATAAATTTAAGTCTTGGAGCAAATAAATGAATGTCTCCTTAATATGTCCTTTATAGTTAAATGATAAAGGAATGGCTTTTTCATCTCTCCAGTACTCACAATTTCTGAGTTTTAAAAAACATAAGTGACTACCAGAATAAAAATGTTGGACCTTTCTTGACTAAGTTGTAACTGTAGTGAGTCTGTGGGGAAGCTTTCTGAGCAACATTTCGCTTAAAAGAGAACATGATAAACATTTTTGTGGAAACAGCAAAAAGTTTGAAAAAAGCTATCTCGCCAATTTTTTAAAAAAGTTAATAATTATTGTTGGTTTCAATTTTCAAGCTGTTTTTCACCTTAAATTGTCCTTTTTTTTAACTAAAAGGTTGTGAAATAGGTTACATCATCTGTCATCAACTCAAATCTTCTGTCGTTTAAAATATAAATGGCTACCCAGACAAAAAATTTGTACCTTTCCTGACTAAATAATAATTGGAATGAGTTTGTATGCAAGTGGGGAAGCCTTTTTGAGCAACATTTCATTGAAAAGAGTGCATGTTTAAAATTTTGGTTAAAAAAAGCAACAATTTTGTAAATTTTGAAAAAGGCTATCTTATCAATTTTAAATAGCTAAAAGTAAATAATTATTATTGGTTTTAATTTTGAATATTTAATATGAAAATATTTTAAGTCGCGTTTTCCATAATATGTCCTTTTGTAGCTAAAAGGTTATCAATAATTACAATATAATTAGTTAGGTTGTATAAGTCTTTTCTGTGACAACAAAAAAAGGGTTGAATTTCTTAATCGCCATTTGGCAACAGCTTGCATGTATGGTTTGTTTACATCAGAGGAAAGCCCGAGACAATGATTTCTTTTTCAGTTAAATAGTTTGAACAACATATGTTTAAGTCTTGCAATTTTGATTAGGCACATGAATGAATGCCTTATTATGTCCCTTTTAGTTGAAAGTTTGAGGCATGGGCTATTTCATCTTTCAATTACTCATATTTTCTGAGTTTTAAAAACATAACCCTGAATTTTTTTTTCTTTTTTTACCTTTTTTGATAGAATTGTAACTGGAGCAAGTCTGTATACATCTGGGGAAGCTTTCTGAGCAACATAACATGAGTTAACTTAGGCTCTTACCAATTTTAAAAAGCTAAAAATACATAATTATGGTTTTAATTTTGAATAGCTAATTTGAGCATGTTTTAAGCCACTTTTCTCTTTAAATTGTCCTTATTTAGGTAAAAAGGTTGTACAATGGGTTATATCATCTCTTGACAACTTAAATTTTCTGAGATTTAACACATAAATAACTGCCCAGAGAGAAAGAGAAAAGCTATATCTTTCTTGGCTAAATAATAATTGGAGTGAGTGTGGGAAGCTTTTCTCAGCAGCATTTCATTGAAAACAATGCATCTTTAAAATTTTGGTCGAATGAGGTAATGACAAATAAAACTGTTGAAGATATTGCCAATTGTGTATGGAACAAAAGTTTTAAATGACTGATTTCTGATTGATGTAAATAATTTTGATTATTAAACATCTTAGAATTATATATATTAACATTCCGATTTCTTTCTAACATTTACATATGGATCTCTGTGCAACCAGAATTTAATTCCAGTAATTGATGAAAAATTAATTTTAGAAATTCATGCAATTTCAGATAATTTAAATTTACTTTCAGTAATTAATGCATTTCTATTTTCCTAATACTAGCAGAAATGCATAACTGTATGGCGAGCAAGCAAAATGAGCTGGGTTCACATAGTGATTCCAAAAGAATCACAATATGATTCTTGGGTGTTGGGGAGCGGACTGAGCAGGGGGTGTAACCCCCTAGTAATTTTAAAATATCTTTTATTGTTTTTTCAAAATTTTTAAATTAAACTCGAAGACTCCCAGCAAGTTATACACTCTCATGTACAACTTTCTCATGTACTCACTTTGTACAACAATTTTCCAGCAATTTAATCTTTATGTCATATTTACTAATTTGTTTTTTCAAGCTCATTCCAATAATTAACAAATAAGAACAGCAAGAACCACACCTTTATTGAATGATTGAGTATGAGAATTCAACCATATAAATTGTCTATATTTTTATATAACTTTTTCTGTAGTATATTGAATTTAAATAAGCTAAATAAGTGATTTAATGCAACTTTCAACAAGAAACATCAAACTCTATGATGTTGTAAAAGTAAACCAACATCTGTAAACCAACACGGGTAATGACACGTTATCTAACAATGTACTTAATGTAATTTAATTGGAAGGCTCTTTTCAAATAAAATATTTTAAAAAATTAAACTCTAATGTTCAATATACAGGATTAAAAATTTCTAAGCTTTTAGCCTGGTGCATGAACCTTAAGGACACCATAGACTTCGAAAGTAACTCTTGTCCTAAAGTCTAATATTACGATGGTTAATAAACCTTTCTAGATATTAATTTTGGTAAATCTTGTCAGACTCAAATATCAACCCTATCCTATAAGCATACATGATTTCAATACAAGTAATTTATTTATAACTGTGTTTTATATCCAACTTATATTTCGTCCACTTTTTACCACGTTTTTATTAACTCGCTTTCTTGTCTGTCTGTCTGTCCGGTACAAATCTTGCGATCGATTTTAAACTAACTTCCCGATGAGCTGGAGACATGAAACTTTAAACATAGTTCAGAACTAGATGACAATGCATTATTAATTCCCTTTTCTTGTCTGTCTGTCTGTCCATTTGTTTGTCATTTCATATTTTGCATGACGCATCAGCAATACGTTTTTCATTATATCTCGAAAACTATTAACATTACAGACTTGGTTCTTGGGTATATGAATGGCCCATGGGATCATCGAAGCACCCCCATATTTTAGCCATATCTTTGCACATGCGTAGTACGTTTTTCATTATATCTCGAAAACTATTAACATTACAGACTTGGTTCTTGGGTATATGGATGAACCATGGGATCTTTGAAGCACCCCCATATTTTAGCCATATCTTTGAGCATGCGCAGGACGTTTTTCATTATATCTCGAAAACTATTAACATTTACAGACTTGGTTCCTGGGTATAAGGATGGCCCATGGGACCATCGAAGCACCCCATATTTTGGCCATATCTTTGAGCATGCGACGTTTTTCATTATATCTCAAAGGTCTCTGCGTCACATAACTTACTTTTTCAGGAAAATAACAATTTTTTATTTATGATCAGGTGAAGAGAAACTGAAATAAACCTGAAATTTGCCACATGTCTCCGTCATAATCTCATCAAGATGTTTAAAATCGATTGCAAAATTTCACACACAGAAGACTAAAAAGCAGAAAATAATTATTTAAAAAAATAAAAATTTTAATAGACCACATTTTTAAAACGGACTAAAAAGTATAAAATAATTTCTTCTAGCCCCATACAGATTTAAAACGAAAAACGTGGGCCGCATGCAATATTTAATAGTAAGGAGTGTAGGGAGTAGCTGTTGTTGAGAAAACTCACACAACAGTTCATATCATTTCCATTGCAATAAAATTGTTAGTGAGTGAAATAAACTATTTATACATAAATTATCTATTACATGCGCCCCACGTTTTTCGCCAACTTATATTTCGTCCACTTTTTTGTATTTTACTTACTTATATTCTATGTTTTATTTTAATAAACTCAACAAGACTATGTTAATGATTCCAAAAAGGTAAGAACCTCAATGTTGTATTCAGGCTGCATCTGTCCAACTTTTTTGTGTATCAGCAAGACAAAAACAATGGAATCATTAAAGTTTTGAAACAGCCTCATTAGCTGTTGCGAGGCAGCAAATGTGTAATATAACACATTTTTTTTTAAAAATCTTTTATCAATAAAGATTCTGTACACACCCATGCAAACAGAAAACCACA
The DNA here is from genome assembly GCA_013235015.1 of Araneus ventricosus. Lineage (NCBI taxonomy): Eukaryota > Metazoa > Arthropoda > Arachnida > Araneae > Araneidae > Araneus > Araneus ventricosus. The sequence continues at coordinate 233,546 of BGPR01000784.1, forward strand.
GATTTTTAATCTCTGGAATTGAGGGGGGGGGGGGGTTGTAATGTAAAATACGGGAAAAAAGCTACATGGTATATATATCATTACATCTATATAAATAGGTCTGGATAAGATCTTAAAGTATTTAAACAAAAATGATATATTTGAACAGATTTTAAGTTCCCAACCGTAGAAGTCAACACTATGCAATAAATACTACATTTAAGATGAAAGTTGCTGCATTTCATGGAGTTTTCTTTAGCTGTAAGAGACATGGAAAAGCATTTTAAGTCATTTGCTAGTAATGCAGTTGCACTTATCTTCATATACTGTTTATTTCAGTTATCAATGACTGTAATGAGCTCTAAAAAGGGAATTTGCAACAACAAAAATGCAAAGTTCCAAGAGAGATTGTTTTATAATGGAAAGAAATTAATGTATAAAAAATTGAGTAGCAAACTGATAGTTTTAAAAATAAGCATCATTAATCACAAATTAAAACAAGTTTTAGGTATATTTTCTAGATAATTTCATAGAAATAATTTTATTTGACATTATCAGATGTAATAAGAATTACCCCATTGTGAGATCTCAATTAGCACTAAATGTATAATTGTAATTTAATACATAATTGAAATATTTTTAAAGAAAAGAGTAAACATTAACAATGCTTACAAATGTTTAAAACAGACACACAGCAAGTAATATATATGCAAATCTTACCAATGTGTTGGATACAAATGATTTTGATTAATGATATCTTTGCAGCCAAACAAGAGCATATGATGTGCAGTTTTCACACTAATGTCAGGATCATATTTTACTGAAAGGAAAAAAAAAAGTTGTTTACCTATTATGATTTGAAGACATATATACAATAAAAATATAAATGAGCATAATAAATGCAATCAACTTTCTCATAAAAGTGAAAACTCATAAGTAACAAGTTGAAGATAATCATTACACAGATATAAATAAATCTAAACCATAATAGCATGGATATAAATTCTGCAAAGGTTTATTTTCAAACATAGGCTATTAAAGATTTATTATTTAACATCGCTTTTTTTAAAAAACTTTTAATGCAAAAAATTACAACAATACATTTTCCCTAAATATGATGATGAAAAAAAAAAAACATGGATATCAAATATACACACACAAGAAATTATAAAAATGAATCCCAGAAATTAGACTCGTGACAACAAAACAAAATTCGGCATTCAGTGAAAATAGATAAAAAATAATAAAGGGCTAATTTTCAATATAATTTTTCCACTGTTTAAAATTATCATTTGAGTACATCCACTTTTTATTCAACAAGCATACACTTTTCAATATAACTGATACCCCACACGTGAATGAAATTTCTCTTATTTCAGAGGAATGAAAAAAGTTTTTACAGAAGTATGAAAATTGTTTAGATAAAAAAAAGGATGAAGTATCAGAGATAACACAATCATCATAAATGAATTACTCCGACCAGCCTGGGGAATGACCCGGCCGCCACGACAATTAATCACATTCTGTGGCCCTCACATAATAGCCCTTATTACGAGCGGCTCATGCGATGACCCATCAGCAGCGGGAGGTAATTCAACCAACACCATTACTATATCCCACCAGGAAGTGAGACTGCTTACTTATAGAGCAGGTTTTCATCCACATATTCGAGGTGCCCCTTAATTGGGAATTGAGAGATAACTATAAAGAAGACTCCAACTAGTTTGTGAAGGGGAGGAAGGGAGATGAATGATTGGACTGCTAGGAACAGTAATACGGGAACTAAGAACCACGCAAAATGGAGCATGAATTTAAAATTATGCAACTGAAAATAAATATAATAATTATTCCTGGTGGCAAGCTGGTCGCCAAAGGCGACTAGTAACTAATAAAATAACTAAAAATATTAATATATTATGAAAATGTGAGAATTTTAAGGAAAATTTGTAAATTTTCCCTATTGTAATGTGCATTTTATTCCTGATGACAATCTTGCGACTAAATATTACTTACAAGTAATATTTAGTTTTATAAATTACAAGGTGTTCCATTCTGTACATGTAAAACTAAACTGATACAAGGTTAAAAACTGATAATGCTTCTTTAGAGCTTCACAATAGCCAAAATGAGAGCCAAACTTGAATTGCCATGTTTCAAGAATTTAATAAATCAAGAATGAAAATTTTTAAAAACTAAATAAATTCTAACATGTTACAAAAACAGAAAGTCAGCTAATTATTACAGTCAAAAATAACAAGTTTGTTTTTTGCTTTGAATAAGAAACCCACCAATATAAGCTTCATGAGGATCCAGTTTTCTGGCTGTACATAAGTAAGCATCAGGCTGAAATAAATAAAAATATTTTATTATGCAATTTATTCCACAGATAAAGTATACACAGATTCCACAAGTATAAAAACCAATATATATATATATATATATATATATATATATATATATATATATATATATATAT
>BGPR01000784.1:236010-252056 GCA_013235015.1 Araneus ventricosus
TATATATATATATATATATATATATATATATATATATATATATATATTTGGAATATGCAGAGCAATTCTGAAGAGTATTACATAATACAGGGATGAGATTGGCAAAAAAGCAAAAAGACTGAAATCATACGCGAGAAAAAATGTGTACCATAATTAATACGCGAAAGACGTTTTTAAGAAGTAAAACATCAGAACATGCAACATGATGAAAATATTACACTATAATAATTAATAACTTTATTATTTATAATTCAGTATGTATAAATAAGAAAAAGAATATTAAATTATTATTAAATCATTCGCATTAAAAGTTAACAAACAAGTTTAACACATCATCAGGGGCATCAGAAAATACAAAATTAGATATTAAAACATATTTACCACCTGTGCATCACTGAGATGCAACATTCACCTAACAGAAGTCCGAGAAGAATTATATTTAATAGCCTTTTGATAAAAGTTGGCTAAAAAATAAATAAAAATAAGAACAAATAATTTCTTTTTGCTTCATGCAATTGTGTAAAGTGCTCTTTACACACTTAGTGCTTTTGTGTCAAGTAAGCTCTTTATAAATTATAATAATGTATCATATACTGAATTCTGTTTTATTTCTTTTATTTTTATACTTTTTTCAAAAGTAACAGCACAATGATTTTGTACCTTATAAAGTGAGAGGGGTCTAGAAATTGTACAGTTACAATGACAGATTCATTTAGCATTAGTGTTATCTGAAACATTTCCTTAATTGTTAAAGAAGTGGTTTCCTTTCATTTTTTTATTTGTGTGGCTTTTGTTAGTAACAGATCTCCATTAACACGCTTCACCCCTTGTTTTGGAGGGCTCCTACCTTTAACAGATTTTTCTTCAATAAAGGATGTGTTTATACCCTCTGCAAGTTTATTTTCAGTAGAGGTTAAAGTTTTTGCACAGTCTTCATTAGTATCTCTTTGTTTAATTACTGGTATAGTTGTCGGGACTACATTATCTCTAGAATGCCTAGGTAAATCATCGGTTTTATTTTTTATTTTGAGAAGATTTTTTTTTATGTCTTATTCTCTGCTTAACCTCTTTTGACAGAACACCGCCCCATGCCTCTGTGCCTCGAAGCCATGACAGCTATTTTACAGTTTATTGGGCACAAGAAAGAATACCTCTTTTGACAGGAGTTTCTCTTTTTTTTTATGTACTTTATTTATTTGTTTTTGTTCCATTTTTAATTTTTATTATTTCCTCATCTTGGTATGCCCTACAAGATGACCTTAAGTTTTCAACCAATTTTTTCAACATGTTCATGCCACACACACACACACAAAAAAAAAAAAAAAAAAAATTTTTTTTTGCAAAATATGCCACAGAGGTTTTGTTTTCCGCAAAAAGGTGGTACTTAATACTTTGAATGGCACAGAATATGTTGGAATGTTCATCCTTGTAGAACTTGCCGATATAATGTTGATTCGTCAATAGACGATGAATCAGCTAGTTTCCTAGCCGGTGGAGTCAAGCCGCATGGTCGAGCATATTTTCCCAGAATTTTCTTTCAAAAACGAAAGATATAAAGGTTTCTTTTCTTTGTGTAAAAGCGGAATTTTCGGAAGAAAAAGTAAATTTTGCGGCGGGGAAAAAAAAAAAAAACCAACGGAAATCTGAAAGAAAAAAACGGAATTTTGAGAGAAAAAAACGGAAATTTCTCCAAAATAACAAAAAAGCGGAAATCAGCGAAAAAATCTCATCCCTGATAATAGCCTAGATCAGGGATGGCGAATCAATGGCACGCGACACAATATTTTGGGCACACCACCGATCACAAAGTTCACTATGAAACATATTACGAACGAACGCAAGTTGATCCTACGCTACGGTTTTCAGAATGAATAACATTAAAGACTCGCTTAGAAACCGTTTGACAGATGACTCCAGTTCAGCATGCATTCTGCTAAAAGTAACAGCTTACAATCCTAATATAAGTTATCTGTCATCTGACCTGCAACAACAGAAGATACACTAATGTTACTTTAATTTGAGTTACGCATATAACTGAGACATTTCAAAATGTATTTTTTTTGTAGTAAATAAAGAGTTTTGAGTTGACAGTATTTAGTATTATAATTTTCCCAATAATAACGAAGTCAAACGGGTCTATTCTGGTACTCCCGTTTGGGTTGGGAGACGTCACTTTTTTCGCACTTTTACAACGGGAAAAGTGACGTTTCCCAACCTAACCGGGGGTACCAGAATAGACCCCAAAATTATTGGACGGCACGTCTATGACCTCATTAAACATTTTTTAGAAAAAATGGCACGTTGATACATAAAGGTTCGCCACCCCTGGCCTAGATATTACAAAATGCATTTGTAGACATGAATTTTATCAGAATTGTTAAATAAACAAGACTTTCCTATCTTTTCTGATTTTACAGTTAATGACACAGTTCATTGCACATACAAGGTATATTTTTAAAAAAAGATGGATCCAATGTGAAGAAGTGGTAGTATACTCGTCAAACCAAGAAAGTTTCGCACAAATTTGCTGGGATGGAGATAAAACAGAAATGCAGTAGAGGATGCTGACACGAAGGCACCTTTGCTCTCCAGAATTGCCTAATTTGTCATCTCTACTTTTTTTGTGGGGTTACCTCGAGTCTCAGGTATGAAACTCCAATGGAATTTGCAGAGAACGTCATTGCTAGAATTAGGGCCACTGATGCTGATGTGGGTAAATAGCCTGGGATGTCCAAGAGAGATCATAAATTCTTTTATTAGTGCTGTGAGGTGTTCACTGAGGTTGGTGGTCATGCCATTAAGCACTCCTTGTAATAAGCATTGCCTAATAAATGTAAATTCATTACTTCTGTGTTATTTTTTTCAGGTGAACCTTGATGAAGTCTGCAAGGCGGCATTCTATTCTACTTTTTCCCAGTAGTACGTTTTCTTATAAAATGTTTTGGTTTGGTATGAACTACTGCTTCTTAATCTTTAGCCTATTTTTTTAATCATCCTGTATATACATAATTTTAATGTGCTATAAAATACAAAATCGAAGTTTGCAATCTTCACAAGAAGAGTGGCTATTAGTTTCCTATTTTCAAGAAGATTATGAAAATCGAGAACCACTGCATTAGAAGAAAGACACTGTAAAAGCAGGAAATATGTTTATACTGTTGATAATAACAATTAAGGACTAAACATTTTCAAGCAGAGGACAAAATATCAGAATTTCTACTATATACAAACTCATCTTGAATAAATAAGAAATCAATAATTCTTTGTGTAAATCTTTGACAAATTAAAACGAATTCAGTAGTCAAGATATTTTTTTTAATGATTTTTTTAAAAACTATATATATATATTTAGCATTTGTATATTAGACAATGAGGCCTACAGTCATAGAATTATATATACATAACAGCATACCAGTCATTAAGCTGTACTTTCTTTTAAAAAAAAAAAACAAATTTCAACATCTAACAACTGTTTAAAAAATATTTGCAAACTAAATATAAAGAATAATATACTTTTGAAATATGACAATTTTATTAAGGAAAAAAGGAGCAATATAATAAAAATTACATTTTTTGACTATAGATTTATTATTGTATGTTAGAATATATAAAATTTTTACATATGGCTCTTCTGGTCAAGCAAATTTTACACAAGTGAGAAGCAGGCTCTCTTTTATATGAACTGCACAAATGATTGAAAATCTTGTTCCCTCTTCTTCAAAAATAAGAATTATCCTTATCTACCCTTTATTGGACAATAGACTAAGGATGTCTTGGGAATGCTGCAATCTTCCAAGAACTAAATAGCATACTCTTCTCCTCTCCCCTTTCAAGTATTTGGATTAGGATTTATTTCACCTTGACCTTGAGAATAGATTACTTACTACTAAGCATAAAAAAAGAAAAGAAACCAGAACTAGGTGACAAGTCACTGAAATTTTCTGAAGTAACTTTTTCTACCCTGGACTCAAAAATGTGTTTCTAAATATAATTTAAAAATCAACCATTCTATGCGCTTGTTATTTATAATAAATAAAGTTTAATATTTATTTAAGCGAGAATTTTAACAAATCCGAATAAAAAATAAACATAAAAGTGACTATTTTTCAAAAATTTCTCAAAATTCAGTAAATTACGTTAAACGTACGAAACAAACTTCATTAGAATAGAAATCGTTTTCTCTTTCCGATGGTGTATCTATTTCTTTTGTACAATTGCCCAAAAACATGCTATTGAGAAATTAGAGTGAAAAATCACCCCAAACAACACAAAATGTTAAATAAAAAATTTTCTAGATTAAATTTTTAAATTCAGGCTTCAAGGTGCATTGAGTCACCATCAGCTGTGTGCCAAATTTCATGACTATAAGTGTGATAGATTCATCTGGACATCGCATGCGCATGCACACACACACACACAAACATTGCCTTTTATATGTATAGATCATACTTTAAATTGTACTACGTAGATGCTTGTATTTCTTTTGGAACATTTATATGTATTACTTAATTATCTTACATTTGAACATTATTCAATATAAAAACTTTGTTGTCCCCTGCACTATTTAGTTTTCTTCAATTATTAAAATGAAACTCACAGCATTTTACTATGTTCTTTCTTTGTGAACATGATCCTTTCACAATATTTATTTTATAAAAAAGGAGCACCTCATACTTTGCATTTTATTGTGTTGCTCATTAAGAGATTTATTTAAAATCTAATTTGCTTGTGTTCTCAAAAATAAAGATATGGAAAGTACTCTAGTTACATCAATTCAATACAATATTTTTTTATGTTCTATATATTCTTTCTTTAAATAAACATTTAAAAATATTTTAAAATCACTCTTTAAAGATACATGAACAATTTTATTTCATTAAAGCAGATTAACTTGATATTTAAAATAAAGTGATTTAAATTGCCGCAACCCTGATTACATATATTTTAAATCATATTATTTATTTGCCCCTGAGTTACCACTTGCAAAGTTTAATTAAATTTTGAATTAAACTTTGACAATATGAATCATTCTTTAAAAATTATTAATAACTTATGAAAAAAATCGGTATTCGACAGTTTTCAAAAATAATTTAGTACAGTGTAATTTTTTAAGAAGCTACACAATCTAAAAATAGTTTGGTGCAATTGACATTCTCGTTTTAATTAAAAATAAAGTTGCAGATAATAAGATGATTTTGTGAAGAAATATTTTACAGAAAATATTATATCAAAAACATTAAACATATTTTTTAAAAATAGATTTATTTACATGTGCTTTAGCATTCTGTTAAGTGTTAATATTAAATATGTTGTAATATTCGTAAGGAATAAAAAAATATATATTTGTAGAATTATTAAAATATTTAAAGAAAAGAAATTAATTAGATAAAGAAATCATTTGGTCATAAAAGAAATTAATTAAAAATATCGTTTGGCATAATTCTTTTCTAAAGGTTATATAAATAGTGTGACAACGATATATTTGTCTTTTGCTAACATTGCCTAGCAACGAAAAAGATTAATGATGATTGAAGATGGAATTCGATGCCAGTCAGTGATGTAACGTTTGTGATGTAAGTGTATGTCTTGCATGTTTGTGCTGTGGAAGACGTCCAATAAACATATTATTTTTGATAAAGAAGACTCTACAATTATTCATGCTATGCTGAAATACATCACAATATTTTTACCCTTTTGCATATGACATTAAAATAAAGTAACCATCAAAAGTTGATTTGGTATGCAATAATTTTAATCTTTGTTATATTATAAGTAGTTAAAATTTTACTCAATACTGCAGCATAGGAGTGATTTTGGTTAAAATTAATTACATATAGTTAATTTTTATTAATAAAAAATAAGGAATATTTTCATTCTAGATGAGTGCTGATCTATCAGCTAGTATAAAAAACATCAAGATATTCTATTACTTTACGAACATGCTCAGAGTTCACGAAAATAACATTTCAAATATTTCTGATGCGATAGTAAATTATTTAACCTACTAGCTATCACAAACTTCATTAATTATATCAAATTCATACTAAAAATATTCAGTTATATAAAACATTTTTCTTATTTTACTGAATAAGGTAAATGCTCCAGTAGTAGGCCACTTAAGGGTATTTCCTCAATTATCATCTAAACTTTTGAGAAATTTCGCTAATCTGTATTTTTTGTATGGTTGTTCAAACTTTTATCTAAAATAATAACCACCTGAAATATCAAAATAATTGTAATATAATTTTTTTAAAATTAAAAACTTAGATCACTCCTATGCACCAGAAATGGGCATAGCAAACTTTTGATGTAACCAGTAGTGGGAATACCAAAAGTGGGCCACCCAGATTTGTCAATTGTGCCAAAGAAAAAAGAATAAAATCATTATATATATAGTAATAATAACAATATATTAACATTATACACTATAAAAAATGCAATAAAAATGGCTTGATATAGATGAAATCTTTTATTTATAGATTCTAGTCGCATGAGATTTACATTTTTTCTCTAACAGCCAATTTTTTTCATTAAAGGCATATGCTAATTATCGATCCTTCATTTTAAGTTCTGTTTGGGGTATTATGGATATTAAATCTTGATATTTTATGTTGAATAAATCTTTGTCATCATCTTCCCACTGTAGCTAAAAAGAGCCCTTTTACATGGCGATGGAATATTTTTCGATGGTCCAGCAATGCGATAGTTATTATTGTCTGCCTCGTTCCAGAGCCCAACTAATTCTTGAAAATCAGTCTTTTCCTCAACAGTACTATAAAATATTTATTATTTAAGTAATTGGTCAGAATGTCACATTAGTGTACCAGTAGTGGGCCATTAGTGTATCAGAAATGGGCCATGTGGCCCACTACTCTTAAGGAAATCACTAAGAATAAGCTAAAAATGCTTCTCTCAGAGACCAACTTCAGCAACAAACTTTCTAGCTCCTAACTAAACTGGAAATAAAGGCTGTGCCTTTGGTATTTAGTTGATAAGGGTTTCAGCCTACCAGAGGTGGATCTCTTATTTCATTGGAATTTCTTGTTTTTCAACTTAAAAATTCAAGTGGCCCACTACTGGAACACTTACCTTACTATGTTAATAATCTGAAAAACATTGTTTTCCAAGAAGGGTTTTAACTTTTCGATTAACGCGGAACCAATTGTCAAGGAAAAAAACATTTTTATTTATACAATGACAGACAACATTATGATTTGACAAAAATAAGCTTATAAAATATAGTTATGACTGATGACAAGGCAAAAATCATTATATACTGTCACCTTTTTTTTTTTCATTGTCTCAGGCATAACAATATTTAAATACAGAAAATTTATCTGTTAGATTACAGCTGGATGAAATCTCAAAACATTCTAATAAAATCGGAATTCTGACACTTGTATTCAGATCAGCAGATTACAAGATTATGGGTAAGACTGAAGATTATGGGGCAGTTACATGCCAAAATTGCACAAAACATTACTTTCTTAGGGTTGCAATAGAAATTTTCAATATATCCACTTTTGGCGTCAGGGTCATTCCATGTCAAATCAACACACTCTATAAACCTCACCATCTCGGATTTTCATGAAATTTGGCAGAGATGTACTATTGATATAGACTTGAAAAAATACCAAATTTGATCAAGATATGTGGACTCCTTTTTGAATTACAGCAATATAAATTTTCAAAAATTTGCCCAAAAACCGCAAACGGAAATTTTTTGAATTGCTCTAGGAGCTCTCCTAATTGAGCTGGACAGCTGGGGCAGGTGTCATTTTACAGCATTTTGCATGCTCTTTCCAATGGTATACAACATACTATAGATTAGTATACAAATATTTGTCAAAATTTAAATTAAAATTTTAAATTTTTCAAAAAGTACATATTTTAAAATTTTCAAATTAATTCCATGAATAGTTTGTATTGTTGTAAATCACCTGACAAAATATTAATTTGGGATGACAATGGGTTAATAGTTAAAAAAATTTTAAACTGAAGCTTGTTTTTCATTAATTCCCTGTATCGAGCTGAGTAATACAAGAAAGCTAATATTTACACTTCCGTGGAACTTGTTCAATCAAATTTACAGTAAAGGATTCTTTCAAAATTGTACCTATCTCAGTTTCACTTAGACAGTAAACACAGTTCCCATATGTTGCAATCAGTTGTTGATGGGTTAGAAAGTTACTTTTGGTAGGCATTGCTTGTAATTTTTTATGTTGCCATTTGTTACAGTATTCATTTTAGCAACTTCACTTTGACCAGCTAACACACAATGTTTTGGTCTTAACTCAGCAAATTTAGAGAAACCTATTTTTATGCAAGAAAACTTGTCTTCGAAATGTTTGTAAGCTTCTTTAAAGTATGAAAAACACCTAACATAATGAATGAAATTCTTAAGAAATTAAGATTGAACAAAGAAGGAGCAGTTTAAAGAAGCACCAGATGAACTTTTCCTTGCGCTGTCCAGAAAACTGCTCCTTCCTTGTTCAATCTTAATTTCTTAAGAATTTCATTCATTATGTTAGGTGTTATTTTTTTTTTGTATTTTCATCGTTATCTTGGTTGCTTGCAGCATTAGCACGCTCCAGATGCTTTGTTTATATCTTATTTTAATTTTATTTGTATTGATTTGTGTTTTTACCTTTAATGTCATTATTTTATCTATTTATTGTTAAAGTATGAGCTAATAAGTATTGTGCCAAGTACAAATATGTACGATTTAATTACTTTAGACTAATTACTGTGTTCTTCCTTCAGGTTAGCATTCATATTTATTTTGACGGAAGTGTAAATATTAGCCTTCTTGTATTATTCAACTGAATACAGGGAATTAATGAAAAACACGCTTCAGTTTAAAATTTTTTTAACTATTAACCCATTGTCATCCCAAATTAATATTTTGTCAGGTGATTTACAACAATACAAACTATTCAGGGAATTAATTTGAAAATTTTAAAATATGTACTTTTTGAAAAATTTAAAATTTAATTTAAATTTTGACAAAATATTTTGTATACTAACCTATAGTATGTTGTATACCATTGGAAAGAGCATGCAAAATGCTGTAAAATGACACCTGCCCCAGCTGTCCAGCTCAATTAGGAGAGCTCCTAGAGCAATTCAAAAAATTTCCGTTTGTGGTTTTTGGGCAAATTTTTGAAAATTTACATTGCTGTAATTCAAAAAGGAGTCCACATATCTTGATCAAATTTGGTATTTTTCCAAGTCTATATCAATAGTAAATCTCTGCCAAATTTCATGAAAATCTGAGATGGTGAGGTAAATTTTGTTCAAAAACTGTGTTGATTTGACATGGAATGACCCGGCAAGTAATTGGTAAAAAAAAAAACTTTGGCAATTGCTTTGTAACATTAATCCATTAGCGCCCTATTTTTAGGACAGTTATATTTTACTTCCGTAGTTAAACTAAATGTATTCCATTATTTCTTCTTTTGCTTTGTTTATGAAGTCAATAAGTAGCACCAAATTCCTAAAGAGTTTTCAACAGGCATATACCACCAGTTAGCCAGCATTTGAAGTCAAAATGCAGTCATTTTAAAAAAATTTTATTTTTACTTTGATTTATTTTTGAGATAATGCAAGGAATTAAAAAGGGAGTTTTATTTTATATTTTATTAAATTTTAAAAATCTTTAAAATTAATGTAAAAAAAGTTTTTAAATTAATTTTTTCTATTTTCAAAGAAGAAAATCAAAAAGAATTTTTTCTATGAATTCAATTTTAACTTCACAGTTTACTTAATCTTTATGTTTTAAACATAATTTAATAGAAAATTATTGAAATCTATACTTTAAATTAATTTGGGCATTAATGGGTTAAGTCTAGTCAAGATATGTAGTCTGTTTCAACTGTCTACTATAACCTATTTTTTCCTCTTTCTCTTATTAACACTAAATTATCACACATCGGGTGATAGAACAGGACAGTGAAGTAAAACTATCTAGAAAATGGTTAAAATGCAGATATATTAACTCTGCCAGTAAGAGTGAAACTATTTTTACTCACAGTCTCATCTCGGGCTCAAATATATTTTGTGACCCAATCTATGTTTCCAAAAAAAGTTCCAGGAAAAATTGTTCTATGATACGATAAAATAGTAAAAAGAGAAAAGGATAATGAAGTACCAATAAAGATAAAGAAATTTTCAAAATTAAGATAACTTTTTGAATTGCTAACTTATAAAGAAAAATTTGAGAGAAGCTCTCTCAACTTTTTTTTTTAAACCCAAGAATTAATGTATGTGACCCCAACAGTTTAGTGGCATTTGTACCAACTCACAGGTACAAGATATAAATCTAATGACACATATCTACACTCATGTCCATAAATTAAGGATAATGAAGTTCAGGCAAAGAAAGAGACAGAAGCAAAACAAATTTGACTTATTTGTAAAGTCTATTTATTAAACAAAAGGTAAAGAGCAAAACAGATGCTATATGTTTGACATAATTAATAAAAATTGCGATTTTTACTCCCTGGAGCAAATTTCAAAAAAGAACCTATTTACAAAAAACAGTATAACATGGTTAGTATGATGGTTAATACGAAGTATGTCTCCCGGACGATGCAATACAGGCCTTACAACGCCTAGGCATGCTGAGTGTCAAATTATCAATCTGATCTTGGGGAATGTTACACCACTCATCAAGCAATGCCCTCCGAAGTTCCGGTAGACAGGTGGGAGGTGGTTGACGGGCTGCAATTCGTCGGCCAAGCATATCCCACACATGCTCTATTGGATTCAAGTCCGGTGAGTATGCTGGCCAATCCATACGGGTGATATCCTCCGATTGAAGGCATTCGTCTACAATGTTTGCACGGTGAGGACGGACGTTGTCATCCATAAACAGAAATTCAGCACCCATGGCGCCCCGAAACAAACGTACATGTTGTTCCAGAATGACATCCTGATAGATGTGACTTGTCATCGTTACACTCTGAACATGCAGGTCAGTTCTGGAACCAAGAATAATTCCTCCCCAAACGAGCCATCCTGCACCACCGTAACGGTGTCGTTCAATGGTGTTCTCTTGGTGGTAACGGGTACCTGGCACTCTCCATATGAAAGTCCGGCAAGAATCAGACTGCAAACTAAACCTGGACTCGTCGGAAAACATCACACAAGACCACTGTTGCGGTGTCCACAATGCATGCTCTCTACTCCAGGCTAATCGCAGGCGACAGTGAGTTGCGGTAAGTGGAACACATCTGACAGGCCTACGAGCATATAGACCAATGTGCCCTAAGCGTCTGTACACGGTCTGCCTTGAAACTGTCGTACCGGTAGCTGAAGAGACAGGTCTGATGCTGTGCTCCGTCTGTTTCTTTTGGCAGTAACTGCCAAATACCGGTCCTCATTCGGCGTTGTAACTCGGGGGCGACCTGTGCTGTAACATCTACTCACATTACCATCATCTTGGAATCGTTGCCAAAGCCTGGAGATGACACTCTGGGCGATTCCAAGTTCCTCGGATACTTCCAGCTGGGTACGTCCACATTCCAGTCGTCCGATAATTCTACCACGTAAAAAATCATCCAAATGCTTCCTTTGTGCCATAACTATGCGGTTATTGCACTGAAAGGCTTTTGAAGCGCTTGTGAACAATTTTACTTCTTTGCCACCATTCCTTATATACCCCTCTCTTACACTCTCGTCATTGTGACGTACTATCCGTGCCATCTGGTGGTTTCCTATAATTTGCATATTCTTCTTCAAGATAGATGTGTGTGATAATTCTACAGGTGAAATTTTTATTTTAGAGTTCAATTTCTGTGTGATTCTGAATTATCCTTAATTTATGCACATGAGTGTATTACACTACTTATTAGCAAAAGGTTTAAGATATTCGCTTAACAATATTTGAGAAATAAACTTACTGTAGTTGGCTTAACATCAGGCATATTAATGTTCATGCTGTAATGGCTATCTTCTGGAAAAGGAGACACTTCCATTCGTTGCATCGACACATGCAAGATGAAGGAGAATACTGCCACAATTAACAGCATTCTGAAATTTTAAAAAAGTCGCAACTCAATTATCATAATAAAACATACAAGCAGGGCTGACTGCAACTCCATTTAAAAAATCTTGAAAATTAGAGCACTATAAAAACCTGACATGCAGTACAACCCCATTTAACAGAACTAAAGGGAAGCTGTTTTGGGTATAACGATTCTTTTGGTTAAGACATAGAGATCTATTACTATTTTATGTCTAATTACAGTATGCAATTCTGAAACGTTCCGAGTGTAAAAATGAATTCAAAACTCTCTTTGTATGCAACACTTATTTTCTTTATTAAAGTTAAGAATTAACCTTCCTTCAGGTGGGTTCGGAAGCAATGCGCCCGACAGTCACAGGTGAACAATATGGTAATTAATATTGTTAACATCCATTAATTTTAGCATTCTAAAATTAATCACTGACTTCCTTCGGGAAGCTTAAAAGAAAAAAGCAGGGATATCATTGCAAAAAAGTCTTGACTTCGCAACTATTTCCGTGCAGCATGGTACATGTTTTTCGGATTTGAGATTTCAGAGGCATTTTGGATAACCCGGGTTTTGATTAACTGGTGTTTTACTGTAATTAAAGATTGTTAATGTGATGCACAAACATACACATTTTAAAAATTCCAATAACTAGATTTTCACTAATTTGCTTCAACAAGAAGTTTGATTACTCCACTGATTTTAAAATAATTTAAAGTTATTGCACTATTTTAAAGATTTTTGTTCTTGATTTAGAACAAACTTGAAACAGACAGTTAATCTTAAAAGTATCCAGAAATTCTGGATTTGAAGAGGTAAAAAATCCTGAAGGCAATCGCCTCTGCGTGCAACACTAGTAACATAATAAACACTGAAATTTATATTTTCATATTGCATTTTTAAAGTAAAAATTAAAATATTGCTGTGACGAAAGTTAGCTTGGTATGAGAAGAAAATTATTTTTAAAAAGACAAAAACAAGCTGCAAGATTTTCAGAAAGCTTAAGCTGTTCAGAATAGCTTCAAATGACATGGAATGCTTTTAAATATGTCTATTAATTTAGAGGGAAAGGATATACAGTATTTTGCAACAAAAAGTTTGAACACCAAATTATAAATCACATCTTATCAACACAAAAAGTAATTAAAGTGATATTTTTCAAAAGGGAAAAGGAATTAAATTACTTTAAAGAGATAAAATATAACACGGAATTTCTAGATAAAGTCTCAGTTTTCACGTTATTTTAGAAACTTAGATAAGTTTCGAAAAATAAGCAAGTAACCTTTAAAAATTCCTATACCATATGCATGAGAGTAAGTAACATAGGTTCAATTGAATAAGAATTTCTATCATTACCTTAGACAGCAGATGTTGAAAATATTAAATGTCGGAACTCTCAAAATTTGACATAAAATTTCAAGGATTATAGAGCAAAAGTAAAAAAAAAAAAATTACTAAACTTACGGTGCTAACAGAAAATGACGAGTAAACAGATTAAAAACACCACGAATATCAGATAAAAACGGAAGAAAAAATTTCAACTAATTCAAGTGCAATTATTTAAGTTACAACCACTCTAGCATGTATCAATTGTGGCATTTTGTTTAAGTTTCGCTAATATTTACAAAGTTCCGAATTCCTGCCATCAACGAAACAACTGTTTACGGCTACAAAGGTTACAGTCATGAGCATGGCAGTTTTTGCTTTAATTTAAGAATCGAAAAAAAAAAATCCTGATTTCCAACATTTGAGATTTGTATGGACGAGTTTTCTGCATTGTTTATTTATATTAATATGCCGTACCTACGCCGTTCCAGTGTAATGCTAACGGGTCGAGTGACGTCTCCCAATCCAACCGGGGATACCAGAATAGACCCCTAAGTCAATGAAACCTTCAAAGCAGAAATTCAGATTTTAATGTAAATAAACAAACCAAAAAACTCAACCATACAGTACAACTGAACAAAATTATGACTTTAATATTTTTCCTTTACATTTTGATAAGTAAAATCTCTAAATAATATTTAATTAATCTTAAACGGTTGATTAATATTACCATTTTCTTTATATTGCATGTTTTATATTTGAGTGTCTAATTATATTATCTATGTTTTAAAAGCTTGTTTCTGGATTGGCAACGTTATTTTAAGAGAGTGTTTTTTTTTTTTCAAATTTGAGTTTCAGTTTTAACTTTGTACTTTCATGTAATATGTACTGCCATTTACAGTCGGTAAACCGGAGAATTTAGAATATTAATGAAGAGTTTATTGTAGTGTGGCGATCCTGAATTTCTGCCGATGACGTCACTCTTGAAACTACTTACTTAGCTGCGCAATACACGAGAGATGCACGAGGCAGCGGTCCAAGACAACACAAGAATGTTATACAGTGGAAGCTATGGATGGTTTTCTTCCGCCGAGTGAAATAGTCCTGCAATTATCCTAATGTATTTTAAAAGCAATTGACATATTTGAACAGAATTTCGCTTTAAATGCCAATAACCTATATTCTCTGCAATAAAAATCTATTTTCAGAAAGTATGTTATTTAATTTCATAAATTTTTTTCCCCGCCTTACGTCTGAAATTACGTCAGTTCCAAAACGACCTTGAGCATTGGGGGAAAAGGCTTTTTTTTTCTGTCTCTTCGGAGTTCAAATTTTGGCGAGTAATCTCTCTCGGTGCTCGCGTGATTATGGTTACTCAGAAAACGTAACAGAATTTATTGCTCTTAATTAATTTCTTTTTATCATTTTTATATGGTATCAACTTCTGAAATATCGCTGCTTTTGAAATTATTTATTGATTTTATCTTTTTTCAGTATTTGCATCATTTTTTGTACATAATATATACAGTGGCGAATCCAGGGGGGGGGGGGGCTATCGGGCTAAACTAATGTTAAACTCTAGATTTAACGGATTTATTTGTGCGCAAGTTTATCCAAAAAATATTTGCATACAATGAAAAATATTATAAGAGTGTTAAGAAAAATATTTAAAATAGGATATAAAGCTTTCGGTTATGCTGTATAATATAAAACATTCAATGTACATAGCTTAACTTCTCAAAATTCTGTATTAGAAGAGTGAAAAAAAAGTTTTACTGAATATATAATTTAAAATTTGAGTTGTAATTCGATTATTATTCGAGCATTATTCATTGTAAATATTTTAGTTTTTTTTTATTAAATTTCCTTTTAATTATTAAAAAATTTATGCATCCTTTATTTCAAAATAACAACATGAAAGCATGGTTGGTGTAATCAATTCTCTCTTTTTTTTCTTTTTTTGCATAGAATCTTCTGCTGTATACAATTTTAAATATAGTGTCAAGTGTTTACTATTGATATTTCTCAGGTTTCCTTTAATTAATAATGCACAAATTATGTACTTAAAAACAATGTATTAGTAAAAAAAAATCGATCCAAGCAACTTTCTCTTTTTTCTTTGAGAACGAAACGTTGGCGCACACGAAGCAAAGAAAATCTACTTCTGGTTGTTGGCGAATTCTAAAAAAGAGTAACCCCAAAACGCGTAGAAACACCAGCTACGTCATTCATCGGTGCAGCGCCGGAAGCATACCGTAATCTCTGTTAGCTTCTTGACCTGTCTTTGAGTATAGATGTCATGCGCCAGCTAACTGAATTTCATCTCTTTTTGTGTTCCATTACCCAGATAGCACGTAAGTTTGCAGCAAGTTTGATTTTGACTTGTCATGGCAAAATTTGACGCGTCAAACTTGAATCGAACTTGTAGCAAGTTCGATGTGACAAATAGCGCCACCTCTTTGCAAATCAAATTGCTGCAATTTTGCAAAGCAAGCTTCCTGCAAAGATAGCACAATAAGAGATAATTATCTTTGTCTCTGTTTTAAAAAACATCCGATTTTTAATAGCATCTCCTAGACCGTAATTCTTTTTTATTAATTCAATAAATCAATGATAATTTGTGAAAAAAATAACTTTTTTATAAAAAAATTTTTTGAAACATTTTCCATCTTTTTACTAAATATATCACTCTCACTTTAAAGAAAA
>BGPR01000784.1:252456-267732 GCA_013235015.1 Araneus ventricosus
ATCGGGCTAAACTAATGTTAAACTCTAGATTTAACGGATTTATTTGTGCGCAAGTTTATCCAAAAAATATTTGCATACAATGAAAAATATTATAAGAGTGTTAAGAAAAATATTTAAAATAGGATATAAAGCTTTCGGTTATGCTGTATAATATAAAACATTCAATGTACATAGCTTAACTTCTCAAAATTCTGTATTAGAAGAGTGAAAAAAAAGTTTTACTGAATATATAATTTAAAATTTGAGTTGTAATTCGATTATTATTCGAGCATTATTCATTGTAAATATTTTAGTTTTTTTTTATTAAATTTCCTTTTAATTATTAAAAAATTTATGCATCCTTTATTTCAAAATAACAACATGAAAGCATGGTTGGTGTAATCAATTCTCTCTTTTTTTTCTTTTTTTGCATAGAATCTTCTGCTGTATACAATTTTAAATATAGTGTCAAGTGTTTACTATTGATATTTCTCAGGTTTCCTTTAATTAATAATGCACAAATTATGTACTTAAAAACAATGTATTAGTAAAAAAAATCGATCCAAGCAACTTTCTCTTTTTTCTTTGAGAACGAAACGTTGGCGCACACGAAGCAAAGAAAATCTACTTCTGGTTGTTGGCGAATTCTAAAAAAGAGTAACCCCAAAACGCGTAGAAACACCAGCTACGTCATTCATCGGTGCAGCGCCGGAAGCATACCGTAATCTCTGTTAGCTTCTTGACCTGTCTTTGAGTATAGATGTCATGCGCCAGCTAACTGAATTTCATCTCTTTTTGTGTTCCATTACCCAGATAGCACGTAAGTTTGCAGCAAGTTTGATTTTGACTTGTCATGGCAAAATTTGACGCGTCAAACTTGAATCGAACTTGTAGCAAGTTCGATGTGACAAATAGCGCCACCTCTTTGCAAATCAAATTGCTGCAATTTTGCAAAGCAAGCTTCCTGCAAAGATAGCACAATAAGAGATAATTATCTTTGTCTCTGTTTTAAAAAACATCCGATTTTTAATAGCATCTCCTAGACCGTAATTCTTTTTTATTAATTCAATAAATCAATGATAATTTGTGAAAAAAATAACTTTTTTATAAAAAAATTTTTTGAAACATTTTCCATCTTTTTACTAAATATATCAATCACTCTCACTTTAAAGAAAACTATATCGCCTTTTTCTTAATGTTGAAATTTTAACGTTTATAAACAAAATTAAATCTAAAAAACAGTTAGTGTTTGTTGAACAATAATAACTAGACATTTTGTCCCATTTTAAAGTAATTACTTTTGAACTCTAATTTCATAATTTATTTTACTAGCAAAACGTAGTTATTAGCAAAAATCGCTCTCTCTTTGACTTCAAATCATATTCTCAACTCAAAAAATTAATGAAATCCAGAAAATAGTTAAAAATAAATCGTATACGAATCGAATCGAACGATGTATTAACGAAATCTTTCTTCTCCTCTCAGAGTTCGACTGGCTCAATGGTTTGCGTCTCCGCTGCGGAACCGGGAGGTCGCGAGTTCTATCCCGGGTTGTGTTTCGTACACTCTTTTTGCTTTAATTTGCAATAAGTGTGCACGGCAAGTTTGCTGCAAGTTCGTTTCATGGTGACTTCGGAGCTTTCGTTAACTTGCTGCAAGCTTACTGCAAGCTTGCACTCTTGTCATGACACATTTGTGGCAAACTTGCACTCTTGTCATGGCAAATTTGTGCCAAGCTTGCTGCAAACTAAAATTGCTATCTGGGTAATATCTAACTTGCACTTTCTTAATGTTTTAATAAATGTTGTTAATTTTTATATCTAAAGTTGTTGCTCTATTTTTCATGGGTATTTGGATGCAAACCTTTTCATAATCCAACATCCATAGTAGTTTTTAGAGTAATTTAGAGAGAATTTCTAACTTCACTGGAAAACCCGGTTAACCGAACTAGGAGGGGGGGGGTAGCCGTTTCCCAGATAGCATGTACACTTGCAGCAAGTTTGATTTTTCTTGATATTAGCTTGTCATGAAAAACTTGATGTGGCAACTTGGCAGCAAACTTCCTGCAAAGTAACAAAGCATAATCGACCAAGCCACTTGTAAAAAAAGTTTGCTGCAAAGATAGATGATACAGCACACTTACAGATAAGCTTTGTCTCTGTTTTAAAAGACCCGATTTTTAATAGCATCTCGAAGACCGTCCTTTTTATTAAGTGAATAAATCAATGATAATTTGTAAAAACGAACTAGGCCAATAAAAAAAATTAAAAATTCTCCATCTTTTTACTAAATATAGAACTCGCACTTTAAAGAAAACATATCGCCTTTTTCTTAATGTTGAAATTTTAACGTTTATAAACAAAATTAAATCTAAAAAACAGTCAGCGTTTGTTGAAAAATAATAACTTATACATTTTGTCCCATTTTAAAAGTAATTACTTTTGAACCTTAATTTCATAATTTATTCTACTAGCTAAACGTAGTAATTGGCGAAAATTGCTCTCTCTTTGACTTCAAATCATATTCTCAACTCAAAATTAAAAAAATTAATGAAATCAAGAAAACAGTTTAAAATAAAAAGTGTAGATGAACGATCTATCAGCGCAATCTATATTATCCTCTCAGAGGCTGGCTGAGTGGCTAAGGCGACTGGCTATGACGTGGGTTGTCGGGGGTTCGAATCCGAGGTTTGTTTGCCTACTCTGTTTTTACTATAGTTTGCGATGAGTTTGATGCGACAAATTTGTGACAAGTTTGACACGTGGTGACTAACTCGCTTGCGTTAACTTGTTTCAAGCTTGCACTCTTGCCGTGTCAAACTGCAGCAAGATTGCAGAGCAAGATTTCTGCAACTTTGCTGCAAACTAAAAATGCTATCTGGTAGTTTCTCATCGTATTACATATTTTATTACAGATAATAAAATATAAATGCCTATAAAATATAATTCTTTCTTGCCAGCTTATTTTCTAGAATTAAAAAATAGTATACCTTTAATGCGAAAATAACATTGAAGAAAATATATATATTGATATTTATTTAAAGAATTTTCCCCACTTTTTTAGCGCAACAACTATCAATAGATGTTATAAAAAGTTGTCTGAGACAACTACACTGTGCTGAATAGATAAATAAAAGCTTATAAAGTTGTTTGAAAATGTACTGAATTAGAATTTACATAAATGCAATTTTTAGTTGTAGATGTCTTAAAAGGAAAATTATCAAACCATTAGTAAAGATATTAAGTTTTATTCATGATCATTTTAAGATAAATTATTCTGCACAAATTTAATATTCTCAAATCTGATGAAAATGCTAATATTGTAGAAGCTGTTAGGTCAATGTTAACATTGTATAAAAACATAAGTACTTGGTTTTTTAAAAAAAATCTCTTCAGCATTTTAAATAATATATACATTTCATGAGAATGTTCGGAAAAGAGCATGTCGCGGAAGGTGAGGACAGATACTATCTCAAAGAAGATGATGGAGCCTCCAAAGTAACAAACATGCCTTTTATTTACAACACACTAAAACCAATATTCACTCGACATACATGCTAGTTACAGATAAGCTCAATAACTGAATCCGCTGAAGGCTGAGGTGAGGTCCGTGGCGAAAGAGCTGGCGTAAACAGGTGCGAGCAAGCAAGCAAGAATGACGACTGGTGGCGCTGGGAAGCATCCAAATATATGCAACATCGCCACCGACGTCACCCGGTACAGCAGGAGCGCCATCTACAATATCAAATACTTTCTACACACTCCCCACCTGAAATCTCAAGATTTCATTAGAACAGAATTCAAAAACCACAATACAAAAAAATACATTTTGCCCAAGCACAATTCAATGATTAATTTAAACTACGATAAAACACACATGAACAACTTTCATATTAATAACACTTATATTAATGAACTAAATTATTAAGAAAAATCAATTAATAAAAAGTTAAAATTATGGTAAAAGAAATTTGCAAATTTTAAAGTTCCAAAGGATATAACAATTGTACTGTTCTCTTCAAAGTCCCATCTGAAGTCTTCAGTAAGCAGGATCGAACTCCACCGTCACGACCTGGGAAAACCTGAATCACCCGTCCAAGCCTCCACAAAAGTTTACTCTTATTGTCACCCTCTATGAGAACGACATCATCAATCGCTATATACCGTTGTGGATTGGGATTCTTTAGTACATGAGCATTTCGTAAATACATTATATATTGTTTCTTCCACTTAGAAAAAAGTTGTTTTACCAGCAAATCTTGATATTTTTTCCTTTTGATTAGAGAAGGCCTACTTGAACCAGCGGCAATAATTTCCTTAAAGTTTATCGGTAAAGTTGAGTCCGATCTAGCGAAATTTATGAACTGTACCGGCTGCAAAGGCAACGGTTCTCGCAAATCATTTTAAACATAGGTCAAGGGACGAGAATTCAACACAGCCTCCACTTCCGTCAGAATTGTAGATAATTCCTCGAAAGACAATAAGGCCCTACCGAGGACTTTCCTCAAACATTCCTTTACGGATTTTACCAGTCTCTCGTAGAGGCCTCCCGAACAAGCGCCACGTTCAACTATGAATTTCCATGTAATATTTTGATTACAAATAAAATCATGAAAATTGTCATGCAATAATATCCTAGAAATTTCCTCGAGTTCCCTATTACTCATTTTAAATGTCTTGGCATTGTCCGAATACATTATCCGGCAATTTCCCCTTCTGGAAATGAACCGTTTTATCCAAGCAGTCACTCTGTATAATCTTCTTAGACTACTGTAATTCTCCAACACCAGAAGTTTTTCTGAATTTACGGTGCATCCAAATTGGATAACATTACTTACAGTCTTTCGATATTCCAATTCGCTTCCATCGAGACCCTCCAAAATTGCATTATTTTACATTGGCCAGTATTCGGAGGTCAATTCAAGCCATTCTGGGCCTTGGAACCAGACAGGGTTATCTCTCAATTCAAATACACCAACTCCCCGCGAATCTAAGTCTGAGGGATTTGATTTTCCAGGACAAAAATACCAATCCTCCGATGATGCTAATTGAACTATTTCCTCAGTTCGATTTTTTATAAATGGCTTGAATTTATTAGCCGTTCCCTTGATCCAAAAGAGAGTAATTTGCGAATCAGTCCAAAAACGGCATACAAGGTTCAAATTCAGTGCTTTGATTATACGATAGCTTAGCCTAGCTGATAGAAGCGCACCCATTAACTCTAACCTAGGTAAAGTCAACTTCTTTAATGGGGCAACCCTAGTTTTAGATGCAACAAAAACGGTTCGAATTCTTTCGTCGTTGAAAAGTATACGCAAGTATGCTACCGTCGCATACGCCTTCTGACTTGCGTCCGAAAAACAGTGCAACTCGATCTCTGTTATGCCCACATCGAACATATTCGAGAAAAAATATCGTGAAATACTAAGCTCACCTAACCCAGGAACTTCATTGCACCATTTATTCCAGGCTAAACTTAAACATTCTGGTAGATCATCATCCCAATCAAGGGAGAGTTTCCAGATTTCCTGCATCAGAAGCTTAACTCTCAACACAAATGGGCCCAAGAAACCAACAGGATCAAATATTCGACCAATAGCCTGTAGAGGACAACGCCTCGAATTAACCCGACCAGACAGAAATGTCACCAAATTTTGCACAACAAAATAGAGCGAATCCTCTCTTTTGTTCCATGACACCCCTAGCACCTTGAAAGGAAGATCTGAAGGCTGAACAAAATGCGAAGAATCCCCTGAAACCATATCCTCCTTTACCCAAAGTGTCTGCAGTTCCTCACTATTAGTTTGCCACTTGTGCAGTGTCATACCTGCCTCTCTAAATATATGCGTACACTCTGTGGATGTACGGTAAACATCTTCGGTATTTTGGTGCCCTTCAATGATGTCGTCAACATAAATGCAATTGTTCAAGAACTCACTAGTTTCAGGATAGATCCCCTGATATTTTCTCAAGTGATGTTTGATGGTTGCAGCTAACATAAAAGGGCTGCTGTTAACCCCAAACAACACTCGAGTAAACCTATAAATTTGAGGCGATTTGGACCAATCAGTGGGATCGTCAGTGAACAGAAATCGTGATACGTCCCTGTCCTTTTCATTAACCTCTATTTGTAGAAATGCCTGTTTTATATCTGCGGTAAAAGCTATCGGGTAAAGTCTGAATCTCAGTAGAAGATCAAAAATATCCGGATACAAATTGGGTCCGATGTGTAAACAGTCATTAAGCGAAGCTTCACCCACATCATGAGAAGATGCATCGAATACCACGCGAAATTTGCTTGAGGATCGATCATTACGAACCACTTCTCTGTGTGGCAAATAGAAAGCAATTTCTTCTGTATCGCAGGTGTTTGGTACTAACTCGATAATTTTCTGTTGCAAGTAATCACGCAAAACAGTTTGGTATGAATTGTATAGTTACGGATTTCTGACAAACCGTCTTCTAAGCTTCTCAAATCGTCGTTCCGCAACCTTTTTATTATCGCTTAAAATATATTTCTTATCCGATTTCCACGGTAATTTTACTCTATAACGTGAATTTTTATATTCAATCTCAGATTCGAACTTTTGTAGCACACTGTCATTAGTAGGGTCAGAAAATTCATTTTCAACTATGCCCAAGCTCTCTAGCTCCCAAAACTTCTTGATTAGACCAGATATTAAATCTTCCTCAATAATTATATTTAAAGATACAGAAACGTCACGAACATCACTATCTCTTCCGATTAAGCACCATCCGAAAATTGTTTCGGTAGCCACTAGTTGTCCTTTCAAATGCTTTATTCCTCCCAATACAATACTGTGGTAATAATCTGCGTCAATCAAAACAGCAACTTTCCCCTTAGAACACGAATCGGCAAGTTGGAAACCCTCCAGATATTTTTGTACAATTTCTGCTTTTAAATTAGAAGGTGGTAAATCGGAACCCGAAATCTGTTCCGTTACGAGAGCCTCTATTTTCACACTGAAATCCGGTTTTTCCAATACTATCCTAGCAAAATACTATACTAGCAAATAATGTAAAAACATAGCACATTCGTTCTTTTTTTTTGATAAAAAACAACTTTATAAGTATGCATGTAGAAATACTATTTATTTTAATAATTTAGGTTGCTTGAACCTGTCTACAGACACAGAGTGGGCGAAACAGAAAGAGGCGGTCGTACTCACCAAACCCAGCAAGTTGCGTTATGATTTGCCTGGTCGGAGATTTAAAAAAAACCACGGGTGGGAGAAAGCGCATAATACTGAGCTTAAAATTTATAACAATTATTCCTTTCTAATATACTTTTCCTAAGTTTTAGTTTTCAGTTCTATTTTCTGTAAACAGATGGCGCCATGGAAGGCCATTTTGGTGCTTAGAAAGAAGATATTTCTATATGCGCTCACGGTTCGCCTCCCCTCTTTATCGCAGTTTTATTGGTATTTCCTGTGACGTGATTCGCCATTCTTGTTGCGATATGCGGTTTTAAATGATTAGAGCTCTTATCGATTACAGCTACTCTAAAACTATAGAAAGTAGCAATAATCGTTCCAAACAAATATTACGGTTAACTGTGATCGAAACTGAAAATGATCGGATTTGTGATTCACTGCAAAGGGGATTCTGAATAATGAACTTTGTTGATGTTTACTTTCGCGCTTGATGGGAATATTTGTGGTTAACTTAATTGATCGGAATTTTTTTCAAAGTAGTTTACGCTACATACGCCATCTATTGACAGTATATTGAACTAAAAATATAAAATTTCGCAAAAAGTGTAAAAAACAAATGAGAAATTTTTATTAAAATTTTTTTGAAAACACTTTACATACATTTAATAAGAATTTGAAAATTAAAAGTGTGATTGAAATCACACTTATTTGGAACCAATATTTAAAAATAGCAATAGCAGAAATTACTTGTTATTAAAAATATCGTGAATTTTGCATCCCTAATCTTCATTCGTTTACGAATTACAGTAAACCCTTGCAGAGCGCGGATTCAGGATCCCGTATTTTGAGGTCCCTTTATTTCAATGGCCTTAGGAATCAGAGGGTTAATGGTTAAAATAAAAACTGTACTTTTAGTTCACCGACTCAGCTATTTCTGATTTCCTTAAAGACACTTAAAAGGGGAATTTTGGTATATAATTCCTTTGTATTCTACAAATTTTCCTAATTAGTATTACATAATTTAGAAAAGCAAAGTGTGTTTGTAGAAAAGTGGAAGAAAAGATTGACGATCTAAGTTATAAAAACGCTGATTTTTTTGTGTCCATTTATCTATTCTGTATTATTTGTAATAAGGGTTTATTTATAAAGTCATTAATCTTTTCAGTTGAAAAAATCAAACATTCTAACCATTAGATCCAATTATCTAATTTCTTTATAACCAGTTTATTGTTTTATGTTATTTGCTTTTTAATGTATTTTTTATTATTTTAATGTAATAATAGCTATTAATTTATTTTGATAGAAATCTGAAAGGAGCCCCTTTACATTTAATTGCATTTAACTGAGTCATTGTAATTAGATCCAGGATTTTGATTTCATTTAGAAATTTTTAAAATTTTTATAAGACTTTTGAATAAAGAATAAGATTTATTTTCCCAATATGTTGATAGTTTATTGAAAACATAAAGATAATTTATTTTCTTTCTCTACACATTTTATATGTACTTATGAAGCATGAGTAATTATAAATTTTATAAAATGTTCTAAAGATCTGCATATTTCTACTTTGTAAAAAGACATGTCGAATATTTAGTATATCGAGTGAAATTAACTGATAAAACAAATGGATCAAATAATTTTTGAACCCTTAGCATAAAAGGTTGCTCAACTGCTCTGGTTCAAAATTTAAATGACGGAAGGCTTCTGTATCCCCAAAAATGCATTGTGAATGTAGTTTTACATTCTTATGTTATCATGCAAAAGTTATGTACTACATTTGAAGAAGAATTTTTGAAATTTCCAAGTCAAAAATATTTGGCTACTGAAATAATTTTTAATACTTTGGTTAGTGAAGACTATGGTGAACGCATTTCAGGACATAAACCAGAAAAGGTTTATAGAAGGGTAATTTGGTGAGCAGTAAATTCGCTATCGAGTAATTATTGTAAAAAATTAAATGACGAATTGCATAACTCTTCTAAAGCTGGAAAGAAAAGAAAACTTGAAAATTTTAGCAAAGTTTTTTCGAACCAAAAGTAGTGATGTAATATATAGTTAAATGGCAATTTTCAGTAGTTTTCCTAGCATATTAATTTTGTTGCTTACTTGGAGCTGACACTACAACAAATGTCTGTAAAATCATTTTTAATTGCACTTATTTTTAAATTCACCTTCAACTTTTCTCGTTTATATTTTTCATAATAAATTGTCGTTTTAAATAAAAGGGAGACCCTGCCCTGCAAATTTTGCAAAGATGGTGATCCTTGGGTGATGTGGAAAGCGGCTGCATTTTAATCAGTCATTCAACATAGGTTCTCGGAATAAATGAGATACAATACGTGTTTAATAAATTAAAAGTAATTTCCCCCTGTAAGCGAGTGTCAGCAGACTTCACGCGAAAGGTACGTCTTGTTGTGACGTCACGGAAGACCGCAGATGCCTTGAAGTTCCGTCGGCTGTGGGATTTGGCGTGCAGCGGGCCCACACGCACGACAGATCCGCGGTGGAATCGGGTTTCGAACTTGAAACCGTCCGGTTCCGAAGCCGAGAAATTGCCACTAGGCCACCGTGGTCTTTCGAACTTTTGGACTTTAATTTATTAATCATTATTATGAATATGAATCTTGAAATCAATTTTTTCTCTCAAAGTCACCACCAGGTGACGAGAATGGCATGGAATAAAATTTAATTAAATAAATAGATCAACTGATAATGAACATCTTAAAATTTTAAAATGGGGGTGTATTGTCATCGAAAACACACATGGGTACAGAATCGCAGAATTCTAGTAAACCAGGAACTGAGTGAAAAGTCAATTACAAAATTCCATCTTGATAAACAGGAAACAAGTCGTGTCGTGGAAGTGTTTAAAAGCTGAAAGCAGCAACATCTCAAAACTCCCCAAAACTAGTAAAGAACTGAAACTAGTTGGAGCAAATTTCAGGATATCATGCGCCATTCAATGGATTTCGGTAGATACCAACTTGGAATATGAAGTTGGCTTTCATATTGTGTATATCCAGAAATTTTAGATAAATTTTCTTTATAATTCTGCATTGCTAAAACATAATATACTTTAGTAAACTATGTTATTATGACTTCATACTGTTTTGTAGACAATTTTAATCAATTCAAATGATTTTTTAAAATATTGTATAAGCCTTTTAATAGCAGCGAGAGAGTTAATTAAACCTCTAGTTAATTAGTAATTAATAAAATTTTGTTGTTTTTCCGCAGTAACTTCGGAGTAAGCTATCCCACAATAAATACTTTTATACCATCTTAAAGTTCAAAACTTTACATTTTCAATGATACCAATTTTATTTCTGTGCCATTTTCCTTTAACTTTTATAAACTTTTCAAAATTTAATGAAAAAATAATTGAATAGTGGAGACGATTTTGAAATAATGAAATTTATAGATACTCGGTTGCTATGCCACGGTAAGACTTCCAACTACTCTACTTTTATCTTTTGATATTTCTGTCTTATTTTTGAAAAATATTTTTGGCAACGTTTTTATTGGTTCTGAAAGAATTCTAAGGCTTATTTAATTAGATTAAAAATTACTGCCGTTAATATTTCTTGTCAGTTTTACCTGCGTCTTCTACGAAGTAATAAATAAGTAATATTGTAATTGAGAAGAGTATAGAACTTGGAGTAGTGCGAAATTTGGAGTACCGATTTAACTGTGCTTAAAATAAAACAAAAGTCCATCGTAATAAATTCAAACAAAGGCAAAGAAAGAAAAGCTTTTGTAAACAAATGAAACAGATCTTTGACAACAGCACGCTCTAGAACGAAAAAAAGAAAATGTCGTTCACAGGCAAGCATCGGATTAATGTAAATCGTTGCAGCTTTAATCTTTATAGTTGGGAAGCAGTGTTTTCGAATGTTTATTGTACATATTTTTAAGCAGAGTGTATGTCTCTCTGTGTGTTCCTTATACAAATCGACAGTTTTTGTCCAATCTTGAAGACATTTCGCGTATGTGCTATTCGAAACAAGATAAAGGTCACAGTCAACTTAAGTCCAAATGTTAATCAAAAATTTAGCAAGATTTTGGCGTTTTCCCGCGATATCTACCGAAAATTTATACCAGGAACCTTTTCATTTAGTTTATTTCCATGTTTTTTATCAATCAAAAAGTAAGTAATTGTCCCAAAAGGTCCATTAAAACATTTCTTATAGTTCAGTCACGGAGAAGAATCAGAGGTCTCACTCCCATAGACCCTAATGGCAATTTTTTAACATTGCATTTCACATAGACAGTACGCCAGCTGTGGCCAACGAAGGAACTAACCAGAATACGTCAGCGTGAAAAAAACTAAACTTCGTTATTTTATTTATAAAAGTGAAACTAAATATTACAAATTTTTGATCAACTTAAATCGACTTTGATATAAGTTAGGAAACGTATTAAACTTACCTGTTCTTATGAAGATCGACATGGAACACAACAAACATGGCGGCGACCTTGGTGTTCTGTTTGAAACGGCGGGTATCGAAGTGGCTAGTTCTCTTGGTTGGCGAGTGAGACCTCTGATTCTCTTTCTCTGAGATTTTAGTTTCGTGAACAAAAATTTTAAGTACTTTATACAAATATTATGGAGAAAATTATCTTTTGGCGTTTTTTAAAAATCATTTGCATCAGTTGATATTCTAATTTTAATTTAAAAACATTTCACACGATAAAAGGGTTTTGTGTATTGTAATATTTTATACAAAAGTAGTTTTTGCATTAAAAATATTAGACGATATTTTAATCTTGAGAAACACCGGATATATCAGCTAGTGTTATATTGTAAATACGCAGACGATCTAATAAATAATTATCATGCTGCGGTGTTTTGGATTAGAGGTTCCGATTCCGTTTGTTTCTTTCTATGTTAAAGTCTAATTCGACTGGTCTAATCAGTGGCGGACTGGGTCTGAAAATAGTGGTTGCCAGGAGTCAGTGAGGACCCACACATATCTACAATCATAATATTAAATCATATATATATATATATATATATATATATATATATATATATAAATATTTCGTATATAAATATTATACGAAATATATATATATAAATATTTCGTACATATATATATAAATATATCTGGAAATTAAATATTTCGTATATATATATATAAATATATCTGGAAATTAAATATTTCGTATACGGTTTTAGCAACAAAGTATGAAGGAGAAATGCTGCCCATTAGTAGGGCATCTGTTGAAAGAGCCAGGAACCTTTAAAATAAACTTTTTTGGATGATTTAGAGTTTAGTAATTTGTACTGGTTATGTTTCAGTAATTCGTAACTAAACCGGTATCATTAAAAAGGCATTTTTGAATTATAAGGAATTCAAAAATCATTTTGTTAGATAGTATTTTTTGAAAATATTGCGAATAAACGCCAAAATCTTGCTTAATTTTTAAGTAACTGAAATTTTATTTTACTTTTGGACTTTAAAAAGTTGACAATTATTTTCATCTTTTTTTTAAGAGAATGTGTGCCAAATTTCATAAAGATCGAGTAAAACTATAGATTTGTTCAAAATGCATCCTTATAATGTAAAAAACTTCTTTTGTTGTTTTAAAATGAGGTCCATTTTCATTGTTTCGTCTATTATCTTTTTCTTTAAGTCCAGTCCTTTTCTTTCTTTCTTCGTAACTTCAAATAAATTTAGTTTTTGATAGATTTTCTATGTTATTTTAATAAATTTACTTCTTAGCAATGACATTAAGCTCATCTTTCCACTTAAGGCAAGATAATCTTCCTGGAGATTATGCAGTTCATTTATTTGATGTGATGAGGTTAAATGTTCACTTTATAATAAGCTTAATAATGCGCAATAATTGTAGATTATAATTAAGCAAAATTTCAAAAAATAATCTTCACCGAATCTCGTGTTTTTTAGACTTTTTTAACAGTGGAATGTAAAGACTTAAGTCATTGGCTTCATGAGACACAAAAACATACTGCATCAAAATTTATCTGAAAGGCTAATACATTTCCTATCTACTGTTTTTTTTCTTTGCACAACTAATTTCTTTCTGCGTTTTTTTTTTTGTTTCTACATTTGAGACTTGCTCATTCATCGCTAGATGGAGGGCAAACTGCCTACTAATCTCTAGGGCAAATGCTCTTGAACTTCATGTTCCGGACACTGATGGAAAAGTTTAGCAGCTAGGTGGCGAGTGGTGTAAATGGGAGGGGAAGAGATACCTTTTGACATGATGAAAGTTTAATATAGTGATGTTGTAATGTTTAGCCAAGAAAGTTTTTTTTTGAATTGTGCAATATGTTTTCTTTATTAACGATTATCTGTGTTGTTCAACTGTGCATGTGTACGGATTTCTTTTCATGTGATATTTGAGTGTTGAAGTGGGGTTTCATATGGGAACTGAGTCGCGTGTATAAATTTTAGTATGCAATTAAAATCTCTAGTGGGAGGGTAAATTGACTGAGAACTTTCTAATGTAAATTGCTTGGCTTAATGTTTTTATTTAGTGTCAGCAGAGCTAAATTTATCTCTTTGAAGCATCTAATCAGGTGGAGTGTTTTATCTAAGTATTTTGGAATATGAAATGTGCTAAATAAGTGGATTTATCAGTATTAGATGAAGTGGGAAGAGAAATTTACAGGAAATTCATTTCCGCGACTCATTCCTCATCTCGTATTTTTATATTTTCTGTGTCTCAATGGTAGTAGTAATTAAGTGATTGATATGCAGGTTGGGCGCCCACCATTCATTTTTTGAAACTTATGCAATTCCTAAATCTGTTTAATGTATAATCATATTATTACTTAGAAACTTAATAAACGTTATATGGTTTAAAACTTACTTACTGTATTCCTCTTTTTTCACACATGGGATTCATCCTTAAAGTTGATCTGTGGGTTTGGTTAAAATTAAGTTCCTTCGGGTTATTGCACTTAAATAAATACACAACGCACCTCACCATCCTTATGTTGTGATAACCTTTAGCAAATTGAATTTCCTTTACCTTTTGAATGCCTCTTGATTGCTTGGCTGAATGCTTTATGAGAATTATCTTGGTGAATGATTTTGCTTAACTTAATTATTTAAAAAAATCAGTTATTCTTGGATTTACAGGTAATCTACTTGATCTTGTAAATTATTTGGTCAAGTCTAAAAAGGAAAACCACGACATCATATTGACGCAGAATTTCAATGCGCTGCTCGAGATTTAGGAAAACGCGCTTCGACATCGTTGCAACTCAGATCACTGACCATCTAATGAAACAAGCGTGAATGACATTTTTGCTCCAAAATTATCGGAATCCGCTAACAGCCAATAGGAAGAAAGATGTACAAACGAACTAACGACCTCCCTTAACCTGACCTTCAGCCTTTCGGCTCAAGGTTAGAAACATGAAGTGAGTAGATTTTGCTGAAAAATGGAATGGGCGAACCCAACAGGCGGCCGTTCAGAGGGGTTATTTTAACATTAGGTCTATGGACCGAAAAATCCGTGCCACGAAAAATTGGCCGTTAAGAAGGGTGGCCGTTCGAAGAGGTTTCACTGTATTACAAAAGCAATGTAAAAATAGAGAAATGATAGTTTCAGCTTACCTCTTTTTTTTTCTTTTCTTTTGCAAGATACGCTAAATATGTCTTTACTCTCTTACGACTAAAAACAGAAATAACACTTTTCTCACCAATTATTTTCCATGAAAGACAGACCAATAAGACTGAGGCCCTCCACACACGCCGATTTCTTTCATCCGATTTCTTGCAGGCGTTTCCAGTAGCATATGAAATTCTTCTGACGCTTGCACACACACCTATTTCAGCCGATCGACTTCGCTCTCGTGGCGAAATAATAAAATCAGTAACATTTAAAAAAATATTGTACAATATTTTTAGGGATTTTTTTTCTTTATTGATATTTTCAGTATAAGAACGAGAAAATTACTTATACACAAAGAAATTTTTAATGGATAGTTAAAAATAATGGTTCTTAGTGGCGGATTAAGTTTGTTAAAAGACCAAGCGCTTTAACATTTAGGGGTCTCTGTAAATATATGTAAGATCAGGCTTTATATAAGGAGAAAAGGCAGTCCATTGTTCAATTCAAGGAAAAGACGATATTTGTCCAAATCT
>BGPR01000784.1:267792-308427 GCA_013235015.1 Araneus ventricosus
ATATATATATATATGCTTTTTTACATTTGAACAAGTCGGTTTTTCTAATTTTAAAATAATATTAATGATTTCGCATACATTCCATACTTTTATTTCTATTTTTTAATTACATTTTGTTCTTGCTTTGTTATTTATTTTTAATTAGCTTAATAAATCTTTGTTGAATAATTGCAATGCCTTAAAGTTAGTTATAGTTAAGTTAACATAATTTTCTAATGAATTTTCATTTAACATAATTCGCTTTTAAATAAGAATAATTCTCAAAACAACTTTACTCTCCGACAGCCTTAGAAGTAAATATAAATTTGCTGTTTTCACATTGGTTCCTCTTTTAATTTTGATTTATTAAAGTAATAAATGGAAATTCAATTTTTTTCGAATGTTGAAGTGATTGCTTTCCACAATATTAACACATTATAATTTGGTTGTATTGCCAAGTCAATTTTTAAGGTGTCCGCCTACGTTGTGAACCCATTTTCTGCCGAAAATCAAAAACATTTTTTTCGTTCTGGAATATGATTTCAATTGAATTTTTAATTATATATATATATTAATATATAATTTTATATTATTTTTATATTCATAATTTTATATTCATGGCTGGTTTGAAAACATAATTTTTAACTTCAGATTGCGGTAGATATTTAACCCAGGTTCTTCTAGTGGCCTTGCACCTATTTTGTTCATTGTTTACATAATGTACCTAATGGAGTCAAATAATTGACCATACCATATGACATCTAATCCCAAAACTTCTTTTATTTTACTAAAACGATAATCGGAAATGAAATTAGAAACATTTTAGTAAAACTTAGTAGCTGAAAATGGAAAACTAAACAAGTATTTGTTTTTCATTGCTTTCACTTAATAATTCACTTAGTATTTATTTCTGTTTAGTTGCAATTTAATTTAGTTTTAAGAACTACATAACACTTGAACTTTGTAATTAATTTATGAGCCAATATAGGCTTTCGAGGCAATGTGCCTGAATTTTGTATAATGTAAACTGCTGTTTTATATGACGTTCAACAAACATTGAGAATTTCATAAACTTAAAAGATAATTTACTACTTAGAAATTATGTATGATTTTTATCAGTTATTAAAGCACATTTTACATTTGAATAAATGCATAAAAGTTAAAATTATATTATTGTCGAATTTGTAGGTTTGTATTTCATAATTCACACATTTTTATTAAAAATTTCTTGTTATGGAACTGATTTTAGTGACATTTTTAGTGTATGAGAAAGGTATTTTAAACTAATCTTTACAGGAAAATAAAAAGAAAAATAAAACATCTGTTAAACTATTCTTGTTTTCTTTTTTGAAATGAAAACAAGCATAGATTATCTTGGTTTGAAAAATTAAGAATGCATATTTTTCATTTGCACTTCATATTAGTTCAGTATTTAGCATTAAATTATCTCTATATTACTTAAGTTATAATATACTTTTGTCA
Source organism: Araneus ventricosus (assembly GCA_013235015.1). Lineage (NCBI taxonomy): Eukaryota > Metazoa > Arthropoda > Arachnida > Araneae > Araneidae > Araneus > Araneus ventricosus. Next base: position 269,254 of record BGPR01000784.1, read on the forward strand.
ATTCAAAACATTTTCATTATGATAAATTCAGATGTAATTATTATTATCGATTAAACAAACTAATAATAAAGGTACATAGAAAGTTAAGTAAAATTAATATTTCAAAAATTTATTTAAATACGTAAAAAAAGTCAAAGTATTTAAATAGTGATTTTAGTTTGTGATATGTTGGTTAATTATTGTGTTATTGTTTTCAAGTATGGCAGAAGAAATTGATAATATATTCGAGAATGACCAGATGTACATCCGGTATAAAACCTACCGACACGAATCGGTGTGTGTGTGCAAGGAACGCATCGCCTGTAAAAAGCCGAACATTTTCAAAACCGGTCGACACGAATCGGTGTGTGTGCAAGGAACGCATCGTCTGCAAAAGTAGACCATTTTCAAACCGGTCTACAAAAATCGGTGTGTGTGCAAGTAGCCCTACTCTTCTAAACGCAAACTCCCCCCCAAACGTATAAAGAAATTCGTGAGTGTCGTCTTTTTATAGATGTCATTTAGTGTCCTAGTTACAGTTTTAGACAAGAACATATTTTCTTACAGGCGAGTTCCCTTGTTTGTAAGATTTATGCCTGTAAAATTAAACTACAAAAAAGAAAGAAAATAGCGCCTCTTATAGCCATCTCTTACAAGAACCGCACCCTTTCTGCACAAAGGGATGCAATTCCTTCCGTCTTTCCGGGGGCTTCCGAAACCAACAAAAATCTTAGAGTATTGCGGCTCGACTTTGCACCGAAGAGCTACCCTGTTCCAATAGCCCGAGGGTTTGTGCGATGGCTGCAACATTCTAGAGAAACATCTGTAAATGATCGGAAGGTCAAAGGAAGTGGACTGGACAGTTCCAACGGGCAGTTGTAATTGCGTATGCGTCTTGGGTCGGTATTCGACCACCCGCTGTTCGGCTGGTCGAATTACGACGGCAATAAATCCCCAAAACATGGGCCTCCTTATTTTATTTCATTGCTATAGAGAATTAGATCTTTTTTTCTCTCCCAAACTTTCTGGGGGCCCAAATTGTCTGTTTAAGGGGCCCACTTGCCATCGGGCAAGCTGGCAACCTCGCCAGTCCGCCACTGGGACTAATAATCTTTGCTCGATTACACAACACACCGAACGAACAGTGTTTGAGTTAGGATTGATTCTGTGATCATTTTAAAATCATTAGCAGGTCGAAAGTGAGCTTCTGTAATTCCCGTGGAGTGGCGCTCTCATCATAAGAGAATTCATCGGTTTTCTAAAATAGTGACAGATGTACTGCATTTCATTTTACTACACCAGTCTTACAATTAACAGCAGCGCTTTATAAAATAGTAGAGTTCTAAGTATTAGAATAGAGTTCAAAGACAAAATATATTTATAAAACTCTTTCATTTAAAATTAGCGGTAATTAGTTAAATACATTTGAATTCAATTACAGCAAGGACAAAATACAGGGTGTTCATTAATTATTGTTGGAGTTTCCGTACCTCATAACTTTCGAATAAAAAATATTACGCAAAAACCGATTACGTATTCGTAAATTACAACTCAAAGAATTTTATTAATGATATTAAAAAGATGAATGAATTTGCACATGGCTGTCCTTCGTGGCTCGTAACACATCGAGACGAAATTCGATTTCCCTCCAAGTGTTCTCCAGCATTTGTGGGGTAACATTTTGGATCGCAGTAACAATTCTGCGCTTCAGTTCATCAAGGGAGGGCACAGGGGTCTTGTACACAATGTTCTTGACAAACCCCCAAACCAAATTTAGTTCCGAAAAACCGCAATACACACATTGCTTTTTCTTGTACGGTCGCCATTTTTATTTATGACGTCATAATTACCCAGACTACAAATGCGCTAAGATCGCATTGTTGCCACGTAAAATTCTTTGAGTTGTAATTTAAGAATACGTAATCGGTTTTTGCGTAATATTTTTCATTCGAAAGTTATGAGGTACGGAAACCCCGACAGTAATTAATGAACACCCTGTACTTCAACTAAAAGAATTACTAGAGTTGGCGAAAGTGATTAAATCTACATTTGTATCTGCTTAAACATTTGAATTTTGATGTGATTTTTGCAAACGTACTGGCTAATATGAAAGTTAATAAATAATATAATTGTTTTTCTATTGAATAAATTATGAATACTTCTATTAAAAAGCTGGAAAAAAATCTAAACCAAAAACTAATGCCAGTGATAAAATCTTCACCAAAATGGATATAAAATTCACAGAGATAAGATATTGTATAATATAATATAATAATATTGATTTAATCGCAAATTTTCTAACGATACAACTAGTTATACATACAACATTTTTAGAAATTGCTTTGCATAAATTAATAACTTCAAACAACTTCAATAGTATTGAAGTTGTTTGAAGTTATTAATTTTGTATACTTCGAGTATACAAAATACTAATATGGGAGGGGCACTAGGAATACTTGACCCTAGTTTTCTCATATTTCTCGAATATTTTGATTGTTAGTATCATAAAAGGATTTGATTTTAAGAGTGAGAAATGTACTTATACGAAACTGATATCTTATTTAATGATAAAATAGATATATTTCATAAATCGCCGACGGTCACGTTTCCCTAATATTAGGGATACTTGTCCCAAGGATTCTTTTAATGTAGGGAAACTTGACCTTTCATGAAAAAATATTTAAATTCTCTCGACAATTTGTACACTCGAAATTCAGATATTAGATGAAACTTCTAAATTGAAAGCGTCTTAATTATCAAAATATATTTATGAAGCTAATATTAAAAATCAAATAATATGGCAACTATAAAACTCAATTGCTAATAATAAAAACCTTGCTTTAAATTAAATTAGTCTCGTTATTAAAATAAATCTAGTTAAAAATAAAGTCAAGCACTTCTTCTTGATTACGGGACACCTTGCCCCTGGTCCCGGAGACGAGACACAGACACACACATATATATATACTTTCTCGTTCATCGATGCTTCCATCCGGAGGGTCACCAAAATGTGCAAGACACTTCAGATGACGTATTTTCATGCTGCCGCAGACTTGGTCGGCTCAAAGTCAAGCACTATGCTCCGATTTCATTTATCCTTCAGGTTTTTTTTTATTTAAAAATATTTTTGCTTGTTTATTATAACAATATAAAAAAGACATGGTTCTAATTTTACATATTCAGTTTCTTTTCAATAAAATTTATACGGAATTATTCACAAACAACCAACTCATATCTCCACTTAATGAAACTTTTAGCAACAGGCAATAGATGCATTCTCTACTTAGCTTCTATTTCAAATATCCTTTAAATAACATCCATTTGTATGGATTTGTTGTCTAAAATTATACATTACATTTCTTGCAAATTAAATTAATCCTGCCATGCTGAAAAATCAAAACAGAAAAGAGAAAGAAATTACATTATATTACACGTTCTCAAACTAAACAAAATCCAAATTTCTCAAGTATGAAGCTTTACATCAGTTTGCAAATTGAATTTTACATCTTGCTTGCCAAGATAAGATAAAACCTGTATTGAGCTTCACATTAGATAACAATTTTAATCCTTACACATGCTTATCAAATCAAGTTAAAACCTGTATTAAAAGAAGGATATTACACGCTATCAAACTAAACAAAATCCCCATTACGAATCTCATACACCCCTTAATCCCTAAAGTCTCTTCATTCTACAAAAAAGTTTAAAGTTCATGCACTTATCTTTTATCACGTTGACGGCTGGAGATTCTGACATCTTACTCGCTGGCGTTATGACATCGATGGGGCCCTCCTGTAATTATCGTTCGTGTCACGCCGCGGTTTCGACTGCACATGAAAATCATCTGCCATGTTGTTGTCATTTGGTACGTCACTAGTACGTTTTCGAGCTCCTGGTTCTGTGGCGCAACACAAATCACATCACATGCAGGCAAGTGGCACTTTGCCCTGACGGGCCAAATTCTTCGGGCATCTTATCAAAAGTGCATTCCTTTTCTTTCACAGTTTTCAGCTGGGCATCAACCGCTCGGCATAAAAAAATGGGCCTCTTTTTCTGCCCGAACGCAAGTCACTCACAACAGGGAAATAAACCCTTAAAAATCGGCTAGCGGCAGATTTTCTCCGCACTGCCCTTCATGATAAGCGCTATGCACGCCAAGGATCACCTTTTTAGTTCGGTTGAAGGCAGGGGTTTTTCTTAAAATCTTTACTCCGATGTCACTTAGGCCTCTATTGCCTGGAGAATCCTTTGAAGGGGTTCAGAGGACGCTCTCCTTCTTCTTTCAAAAGAAAAACCATCCCACTCAGCTTCCTCTTCATTTTCTAATCATCCTTCTCAATTTTTCAAGTCAAGTCAAGTCCCCTCTAAAAATTTTAAACCCCTCTTTTTAAACTCGCTCTTGGCGACGGCCTTTACGCAAAAATAATCCCTCTGATCTCGCTAAAATCATGAAAATCATGCAACCCTCGATTTTAATTGGTTACAGGGCGAAAATTAATCACGCCTCTCTCAGCAAAATTCCACGTGGGGTCTCTGAACTTTCTTCAGCGAAAAGGGATTATGGATATGTCGACAGCCACTAAACAGATACACCCGTGCGAATCGCACCCAGGTCAAATGTGAAGAAATAAAATGTGCTCCCTCGCGTCATAATTTTTAGAAAGGAATCTCTGGACCGCAATTTTGGGTGGAAAAACCCCATAATTCTGTCAGGGCTATGCCGAAAAGGATCCCAATATGAATTTTTCTCAGCGGCGGTTTTTTTGCCTCAAAAGGAAAAGGAATGTTTCTCAGGGTTGTTTCAAATGCTGGTTGCTATGTTTAGCACCTTGTTTACCAGAAAGGGAAACATGGGAGGTCTTTCCCAATGGAAAAGGGAAAAAGGTCAACGCTCTCTGTTCTGAGACCCAACTCTATTGAACTTTTACTCAAATAGAAATAATTATTTTCCTTAATAAAATGAATAATAATTAGTTCGTCATTTTTTTTTATCATTTTTGTAGTTAATCAAAGGATGCAATAAATGATTTGAAGAATAAAAATAAAAATAAATAATAGTTGATTAATTTATCATATTATACACGGCTGTGTGTTTAATTAATTTACGACACACAATCTTCTAGAATTCCAACAGTCATTAGAAATTTATAAATAAAATATTCCAATTAAGCTTTACATAAGTTAATTAAATGCCAACCTTTTCAGAATTTAACAAATAAATATTTCAATTGAATTTTTAGTGATTTAACTAAACTTTACAATAAATACAGTTTAATTTTCACTCCCTTTTTAGAATTCAACAAATAAATATTCTAATTGACTTTTAGTGATTTAACTAAACTTTGCAATAATACAATTTAAATTTTCACTCCTTTTTAGAATTCTACAAATAAATATTCTAACTGACTTTTAGTGATTTAACTAAACTTTACAACACTAAAATTTATTGGTCGAAAACTTTACAATTTAAACCATTAGATAGTTCTACATTTGGTAGAGGAATGCATTACATTTTATAATGTATTCATCCGAATAACGATTTACGAATATTTATAGTTAGGATTGCCATAATTGCCACACACTCATACGGGACGTTTAAGTGCTAAATAAATAAAACATGAAAAAAGTGGGTAGGTAACGGTTTAAATGATAAAAAAGTCAATAAAGTTTGGGCAATATAATGAACACGTAGAATAATAAAAAAAAGATGCTAGACTAATCTTCTTTATTCCAGTCATATTTTAAAGTTGGTTTTACTTAAAATTTTAAATTTGGGCCAAATTAATTTAAAATGATCAAAATTTCTTCAAAAGCCTCCACTGTTTCTTTCGTCCGACCATCGAGTCGACATTAGAGAAAACACATTTGCATTGCGGGCTGGAATGGCAGAGAACCTCCGGCCAAATGGCTTCTGCTATTTCGCAGTTTTGGTCTTATTTTTCTCTTAATAATCTCCCAGACTGGTCTCAGCGTCAATACTATCGTTTTTTCCTACTCGTGCGATCTTCCCGTTCAGAGAGAAAACGGGACAAATAGTAATACGGGACAGTGTGGTGAAATACGGTGACACACATACGGGACAACTCTATTTCGGGGAAAGAAAATCTGAGTTCATTTTCATTCTTTCTTTGCAAACAGAATCTTGATTCGTTTGCGAATTATTTATTTTAAAATCACTAGCGTCTTCAAGATCACCCTGTATTCATAACAGAAATGCTGCTGGCAGCAATTCCTACATTTCTTTTGTCCGGCGACATAAAGAAATCCTTCTCCAGTTTCATAGAGATTGGAGCGATGATGAAAAAGAGCGGAACGAAGGCAACCGATGAGAGAGATGTCGTAATCTTAGGTTAAAAAGCAGTCGAAATTAGAGACTGTAAATTTCCTTTCAGCAAATGACAGGATGACGCTTCTGAGCCAATGAAAAATCAGGATCTACGCAGCGGAGAAATGAACTGAAAGGAAAGCTTTCTCCATGTATATAGTGGGTTGAGCTGCCGACATGTAAATTTCATTTTTTCCTATTAATTTCATATTAAAAATTGTGAAAAATCTATGCCTGACTGTTCCTTGCCTTTCCTATTGCATAGTAACAACACTACAAGCCGTATGCGACCTGACAGATACGATAATCTTTAATTATAAAAGGCAATGTTTGTGTGTGTGTATGTGTGACGAATCTATCGTACTTACAGCCTTGAAATTTGGCACACAGGTAGTCTTAATGGTCACTCAATGCACCTCGAAGCCGAAATTTTAAAATTTAATCTAGAAAATTTTTTATTTAATGTTTTGTGTTGTTTTGGTTAATTTTTCGCACTGATTTATCAATAGAATGGTTTCGAATAATTGCACAAAAAATAGATACACCATCGGAAAGAGCACACGAGTTCTGTTCTAATGAATTTAGTTTTGAATTTCTAACGTAATTTACTGAAATTTGAGAAAGTTTTAAAAAATAATCGGTTAAGCCTAAAAAACTTTGTTTGGAATTTCAATTTCTTGTATCCGCCGTTCTAATTTTGTTATCAGTTTGAAATTTGTTGAAGTAATAAACATAACGTTTCTCCGTGATTTAAAACAAGAATGGTTAAAATTGAACAGTTGGTTGAATTTTAATTAATTTTTTTCTGAAGCGTTAAAAAAATTCACTTCAAAATTCCCTACATGATTCTTCGTAATCAAGGTCGCGGGACGTATTTTTCCAACATGCATTGCGTTGAAACCACGTGACGTCATAACCCCTTTGCTTCGCGCCGACAGGCCATTCTTTTAATTTGTTTGTATTTATACTGTTTGATAGTCGAAAATATGGCTGATGTCTTTAGTTAGAGAAGACTAGAAAATATGAAATATCACTTCAAGGAGTTATTTACACAATGTGGCTTCAAAGTTTAAATCTTTTGAAGTGGAAGATTTCATCTTTTTTTTTTTTCTGCTTCTTCTCCGATTTATTTTGGATAAATTTAAATACAATAGAAATTATGTTTGTATCTTTCGAGGCGTATTGTTCCATTTGAAGTCGTTTAAAATTTCATTCGGTTTTCATTCTTTCACATTTTACCTGGTTTACAGGAATCAATCTTTTAAATCCTAAACATTTTTTTTCAAAAATATCGGTTTATTTTTTACTCTGTACTGTCAAATGTCATTATCACGAAGAAAAATAAGTGTGAAATCAATAATTTGTATCTTTTGCTTTGATTTTGTTTTCAAAACTTTTTCCTGTCATTGTGGGCGATTTTTTATCGATGTCCTGATTCCACAGGCAACATGCATTTCGTCGAATCCACTTGATGTCATAATCCCTTTGCTTCACGTCTGATATCTTTAGTTGCAGAAGACTGGGGAAAATGAAATATGTCTTCAAGGAGCTATTTACATAATGTGGCTTCAAAGTTTAAACCTGAAGTGGAAGATTCCATCTCTCTCTCCTTTTCCCCTCTCTGCTTCGATTCATTTTGGATATATTTCAATACCACAGAAATTATGTTTGTCGTATTGTTCCATTTGAAATCGTTTAAAATTTCATGCGGCAAGCCTTCCCAACATGCACTGTTGCAATTTCATTGGCCTACGGTGCAGAGCGCAGGATACGTCATAACCTTCAACTGCATGCCTTCGATTATTATTTTCGGCATTTTATTTGTCTCGCATATTTTTGCTTTCAGTATAATAATCATTTTCACGCTGCAATTTTTAAATATTGTTTCAGATTAACGTACTCTGTACCCCAGATAGCACGTACGTTTGCAGCAAGTTTGATTTTTACTTGATATTATCTTGTCATGACAAATTTGACGCTTCAAACTTGAAACGAAACTGCTGCAGACTAACAATGCAGAATCGCCACCCTCGCTTGCAAAACGGGTTTGCCACAAGTTCGCCACTGCGAAAATAGACAACTAGCGCCGCCCCTCCTTGCAATGCAAGCTTGCTGTGAAGGTGTCATGACAAATTCACAGCACGTTTGCAAAACAAGCTTGCTGCAAAGATGATAGAACAATAAGAGATAATCTTTGTCTCTGTTTTAAAAAATCATCATTTCAAAACATCATCAACATTTTTAATAGCATCTCCTAGACCGTCCTTCTTTCTATTAATTCAATAAATCAATGATAATTTGTGAAAAAACTAAGTTTTTTATCAAAAAAATTTTGAAACATTTTCAATCTCTTTACTAAATATAGAACTCACACTTAAAAAAAAACTATATCGCCTTTTTCTTAATGTTGAAATTTTAACATTTATAAACTAAACAGTCAGTGTTTGTTGAAAAATAATAACTTACATTTTGTCCCATTTTAAAAGTAATTACTTTTGAACCCTAATTTCATAATTTATTGTACTAGCTAAACGTAGTTATTAGCGACAATCGCTCTCTCTTTGATTTCAAATCATGTTCTCAACACAAAATTTTAAAAATTAATGAAATCAAGAAAAGAGTTTAAAATAAATCGTATGCGCTATCTTTTAGCACAATCTATCTTCTCCTTTCGGAGTCTACTGGCCGAGTGGTTTAGAGCGTTAGGTTAGCAAGCGGTAGGTCGCGAGTTATAATCCGAGGTTGTGTTCGTACTTGTTTTTGCTATAGTTTGCAATGAGTTAGACGTGACAAGCTTGCTGCAAGTTCGTCGCATGGTGACTTCGAAGCTGACGTTAACGTGCTGCAAGCTTGCACTCTTGTCATGCCAAATTTGTTGCAAGCTTGCAGATTTTGCAGAGCAAGATTGCTGCAACTTTGCTGCAAACTAAAATTGCTATCTGGGACTGTTTTTCTACAGTTGAAATCTCATTATAACGAAGAAAAATAAGCGGGAAAATCAATATTGTGTATCTTTTGTTTTCAAAACTTTTTCGTGTCACTGTGAGCGTTTTTTTCATTTTGTTGAAATCCTGATTCCACGGGCAACTCCGTGCGCGCATGACAAAAAAGACGCAGTGTCATCAACAAATCTTTAGAATACTTATGGAGAGTTGGAGGAGATAAGTAAGCATTCAAAGGACTTGCCGCCCTCACATGTTGTTATTGGTGAAACTGGATTGTTGTGCTATTGTAAATTTGCATTCAATCTGAGATGTACATTTAATTTGGTCCATCCTTCTCTTTTACTTAATTCTCTGACAAACAGCCCTCTTTGCATTTCCGAACCCATGTTCCGTTGCGAAAGTAACTTGTTTCCGTGTGCCTGACGAAAATATACAATTTATTATATATGATCATACAGAAATAAAGCAAACAAGACATATCAAGAAGCAAATCCTATACTAAAAAGTCATTATTTGAACAATACAACCAAATTTAAAACAAAATCTAAAGAATTGAAAATACTATAAATACCATGAACAATAAAAAACTCTGTTGTTATTAAAAGTATTGAAAAAGGCAAACCAAGTATATGAGATTTCAACAATTAATATAGCAATATATATATGAAACATCAGTTCAACCAGTGTTGGTTAATCCAATGAAGAGGCAGTCTTTGACGAATGAAGATGAGTTTATTCTATTCAATCATGCTTTAATCGATAGGTTTCGGGTAATTTTAAATAATTCGGAAAAATATCAAGCCATTGTTAAAGTATAAATAGACGCGAAGCGCGGTCACCGGCGACGAAGGAAACAAGCCACACCAAAACAGGCGACTAGGTACGAAGGTTGCATGATTTTAAAAAGAGAGTGTTGCACAATCGCAGCGAGGTTAAGTAGTATCGTGAAAAGGGGGAATTCCCGAATGTTAGGACCGGCTGAAACTAGATTTCAGGCAGTTAAAGTGGCATTTAATTGTGTTAGAACTTAAGTAGAAATAATTTTACGGATTAAATTTCGAGTAGCGTTTTTTTTAAATTAGAGAAGTGTTAATTTATTACATATATATATATATATATATATATAATAGTAATTTTCAGTAGTTGTAAGAGTTAAATAGTTCATAGAATTGGTTTACATGTGCTCTTTGCATGTGTATTGCACTTTTGTTTATAGGATCATAAATTAATTTTTGTTTAATTAATAAATTTTTAGTTTTTGAACTGCATTTTGATATGCCTTGTTTATTTTGTTTTGTATGTTCATATCTAACATGTTATATTTTGGTTTATTTTTATATATATATGTTTAAATATAGAACATGATAATGGAGTAAATACAATTAACGTCAATATATATATGTGATATTTTAATTTTTTAACTTTCCTAAATAATCTTAACGACACCTCATTTTAAATACTTCCACTTTCATCATAATTAACACACTACAACTTTCTTTTCAAATCACGTGCTTCTAAAGGGGAAATTCCCTTTCCTGCGTACTTAAGCGTTCTGCGCATTCTTTTCTGCCCTTTTTCACGCCAGCATGTAAGCTTTCAACAGAAACGCGCCGCTCGGGCGTAAAATTCTGAATACTGGTCATGGAGATACGTAAAAATTAAGTGCTTTACCTATGAAGAATAACGCCTGATGCCTCAATAAAAGAAGATTTAAACAAATATCGTCTCTTCCATGATGAAAATGGACTGCCTTTCACTTTTGTAAAGCCTGATCTTTCATATATATGTAATAATCTCACTTAATTTTATTTCAAATTCTAATATTATATATTTTAAAGTCTTAATGTATTCCAAAATCACTTTTCTTAAACTCCAGTTTCGTTTTATTTCCCGCTCTGGAGGTATATTAAATCTCTCATTTTGGCATATTTATTACTAAAAGAATATTTTAATCGTTTCCACGCGCACACAACTCGCGAAATCGTGTGTTGTCGCCATGTATTTTCCCTAAAACACTTACATAATATACTAAAAATAGCTATTATTCCCTTCACTTTCATCACATGTCTATCTGTTAAACCCTACCTGAGAAAAAACAGGGATCTTCTGCTCACTTTTGGCTTAGAACTTAAAAGCCTGATGTACGTGCATTCCGTCACTCTCCGATGGTGAAAATGAAATTTAGAATTCAACTCGGCCTGTTTAATCATTTAACGACTATAATTGCGAATACATTTTATATATATATATATATATATATATATAGGATGGAAGCCTAGCCCCCATGTGGGTTGTAGTCAGACGAAAACAAACATGTTTGCTATTTTAAAGATTTAATTATGACGAAACAAACAATTAGACGGCACAGAATAAAAAGAAAGAGATAAAGTAAGAGGCGAAATAAGACGGCGGGTCCTGCTCTTTACTTCAATTAAAATGAAGACGGCAGTTCCGAACACTCGCAAAAGCACAACAATGTCTGTCGCCGGCAAGCGAAGAAATCAGTCGTGTCACGTGACGTCAGCTCGTAGAGAGTTGCCAATCGGTGCATCTAAACTACACGCCGTTATTGAAGGTGTGTTGGCGGGATACCACAGCGGCCATTCTGACTGCAAAAGCTGACCTCAGCGAGCCTTTTCTCCATCAGACACAGATATTATCGAGTAAAAACACTTTCACAAGAAGAAACTGAAATGAATAAAAAAAAAACGAAACAGAAAAAGGATACAAACAATAAAAGCCAGAAAAAAAAAACTTCTCTTTTTAGATGCCGTGGATCTGAGATCTATTTATGTTATTCTGCCACACATTTTCATGCTGCGGTGGATGTGATATTAGGTCATTCATGTTCTCCGACTTTTTTGACATCATAGCGGTCGTTCAACTTGACTTTTGTAAGGACGAAGAATTTTGGTCGCAGCTTGAGGCCAGTCCCAAACTGAGTTCGCTGAATTGTAACAAAGTCTTCAACCTTATACTGATGCGCTTTTTTTCTTGTTTTATTGTATTTTGACGCTTTTCTTCCTCGATTTCCTCACGCATATTTTCTCGATCTTCTATAAATGACTCTACGCCTTCTTTTTGAGCAATTCGAGGATCTGTAGGCCTTCTTTGGTTATTATCTTGACGCCTGTTAGAAGTTCAAAAGGTGTCCGTTGGATACTTTTTGAAACTGTTGAATTCAGTGTCCTCTGGACAACAGGAACAAATTTATACCATTTAGTGGGATCGTACAATGACAGATTGGCCAAAACAGGAATGATAGTGCCATGAATTTTTTTCACTTCTGGTGGTAACACTCAGATGTTGAATACTTTCATACTCACAATACTCTTGAAATGGTTTTGTTGTAAATGCACTGCTCTTATTGGTTATGATCCTATGTGGATTCCCAAATGTAATTTCTTGTTGTTTAAGTTTGTCTATGGCATCTTGAGCAGATGTAGATTTGACGGGATATATCCAGATAAATTTGGTAAATTACAGTGAAAATATGGTTATAATTTTTATTTGTAGAGATGTTAGAAGGCCCAAAAAGTCAATATAGTACGTGCTGAAGGGGACTTCCTCCTTTGGGATAGGATTTAAAAATCCTTCGACAAGAATGCAACATTTTCTCATATAAGGAAAATAAAAAGTGTAGCGTAACTCTCTGCTACACAATAATTTAAATATAAATGTAGGGCTGACATCTACCTGATGTCTGGTTTTGGTTGAAATGATCAACAAATACTGAATAGGCAAGGATGTGATTAGTGTATAAAACTGTGAATTCAGATGCGATTTTAGTGAAAAAAAATTTTATTTTTGAAATTTTGGTTAAAATTTAATAAAAATTGATGTTTACGCCAAACGTCCTATAATAAATTCTAACACATATATTTCACTTTTTGTTTCAATAATATATTTGTTATACATTTACCTGTGTTGTGAAGCAGAATATTTAGAGTACCACTTAAAGTTACTGAGATATACCAAAGTTATATACGCAACACGTTTTTACAAGAAAAAACTATCAATTTTTCAAATAAAACAGCTCTAAAATACATAATTATACACTTTCAAGCTATATTTGAGGTTCACAACATACCTACAGATGTATAGAATACAGTGGTAAAATTTCATTTGAATATCTTAAAAACGTTTTAAGAAATGAGATTTATCACAATATAAAAAAATGAAAATAACAGTTTTCCAGAAAAGTCCCACAAAAAATTATATGCATATTTTAACAACTTAAAATTCACAGTATTTGTAAGTCAAGCCTTCTTTGACATAATTTTTAATTAATTTTTATTTTCTTTTAGCTTTTATTTTTTTCTTGATAATTTTGTTTTTGGTTCTACTTGTCGATTTCATTTCTTAATTCTCTCAAAATCAATTTCTATGTAGTTTTTTAAAATAATTTCTGGTTCAAGTTTTACATTAAGATATTTAAATACAAATATCAGCCCTATATCGCCTGAGTTGAATAATAAAACTGCTATCTTATTACCTAATAACAATGTTTGGAGTGAGCGAAATTTTCTTTAGGTAAAATATCCCGTAAGTAGAGAAGCAGTTGCCAGATAGGTATAAAACAAAAATAAATAAGTAAATAAAACTTAATTCTATGTGTAAAAAGTAAATTCTGCATTCACATTGTTTAAGTGTAAAGAAATAGCTCATTAGATGCGTTGTTTACAATTCGATGGTTTAGTTTTGGTTTCGAAACTTTCACTTCTGGTTCATAATTTAGGCAATAACTTCTAATAATCTAAATATCAAAGAAACTAAAGTAAATAAAATAATAAAACCACGAAAATTTTCGTGGAAACGGCGATTTTAGGGTAGGCACATACCTTCATTCTATTCGATACGAAAACTAACCATCCCCCTTTTTCCCTCAACCAGTGCAATACAACCATGGAATCACTCCAAAAAATGGTTTCCATTTCAGTAATATTAAGTGCTTGCTGTACCGAATGTGCCAACCTGACACCAATACAGCATGCCATCAGTTCTAATCAAAGGAGCTCATCTTGATTTCGCTCTAGCAAGTACAACTTTTACACCTTGGGAAGTGTCTGTTCTAAGAAATACGCAAGTTGCATATGCCTCTTTGCAGGCATCAACAAAAACGTGCATTTGCGTGATATCATTAATTTCCAAATGACGCGGAATTTCAATATCTGATTGTTTAGCTTCTTCACCCCACCACATTAGAAAAGGCTTCACAATATCATCTGGCAAAGTTGAATCCCAAGATAATTTTAATTTCTAGGTATTCTGCAACAGTATTTTAGGTGGCAGAGTTGCAGAACATAAAATTCGAAGTGGATCGAAAATTCTCTGAACAGCTGCCAAAATAAATCTTTTAGTTATGTTACTATCAGTTTTTAAATCTTCTACACAAACACTGCATTTTAAAACATGTCTATCTAGATCCCATAGAATTCCCAATAGTTTCGTTGTCCCTGTCCCTGTAGATATGTATTTACAATCGACATTACTTTCCCAATTTCGTAGATTAAAACAGCCACGCAACAAAATTTCCCTAGCTTTTAAAATAAATTCTTCCTGTTGGGTAACATCAATCACTCCCGCAACGCAATTGTCAACATAAAACGAAAGTTTTAATTTATCGGCTATTTCAGAATCTTCTGCTGGCACATGTTCGAGCAAGTGTGAAACTAACAAGAAAGGACTCGATGATACACCAAAGACTACTCGATATACAATTTCCTCATTTTCAGTAGGTTAAAAGAATCTCTATGTTCAGGAGCAATTCCCAACTGAAGGAACGCCTTTTCCATATCGGCAGAAATACCTATAGGATAACTTCGAAACCTATCTATGATATCTGCTCAATTAAATTCGGACCTTTATACAATAAATCATATAATGAATTCTTTCCAGTTTCACGAGCCGACGCGTCAAAAACTGGTCTTATTTTGGTGGTGATACTATCGGTTTTAACAACCGGTCGATGTGGCAAAAAATGAGAAGTTTCGTTTTCGCAATCTATTTTTTTTATTATTTTTAATTCTTCCCGTTCCTTAAACACAGCTTTAGAATCATCTAGAAGCCGTTGTGCGCGTTCCCACATTTTTTATGCCGCTTCCAATGAAGAATTGGCCAATTCTTCTTCTAGCACACACTTTCACAATTAAAGTCATTAGAAATACATTATTTTCACTATAACTGTTAGACAATGAGTTAGTTGCAATAATATCCGACCTTTGCTTAATATTTTCTTTAGGATGGTCGCTCATTAAATAATGGCGTGGCTTGGCACAATATAAACAAGAAATTTTTACTTTACAAAACTTAGAAAAGTGCGTGACAGAAAAGCAAGCTCTGTTTTTTAATATGCACTTTTTCTTTTCATCTGGGGACACATTTCTAGTTTCTAAACAGTCCTTGGAAGGATGTTTCTTATTGCAAAATATGCATAGCAAATCTCGCTTACCTGTGTTATTCGTAATACTTGTGCTCACCAATGTAGCAGAGGTAGGGTAATTATTCAATTCGTTTGCAGCTTCTTTTTTCTTCTGATTGGCAGGAGGTGAAAAACCAGTTCGCGCAAGTTCGACCATCTCTTCACCTTTCACTTCTTGTTTAAGAAAATTCATTAATTTTTCTAAAGAGCGGTCCTCAACTTGAGACGCGTCCTCTATAATTCTGCTTCTCTCCCAGGCTACTAATATTTCTTCGGGAAGACAGGATTCCACTAAAGGACTTAAAAAGTCACCGTATTTTTCTTGGGTACGTCCTAGGCTCTACAGAGCTCGTATTTTCGCCTCTAGCTCGTCATACAACGCCGGAAGATCGGTTTTCGTACGACCGGAGGCCGCGTTCTTCATGACCATTGATAGTAAGTCTCTAACGTATATCTGTACTAGCAAGTCATCACGATCAAATCTCTCTTTTAACTGAGCAATTGCCTTTGAATAGTTCTCGGCTGTAGCTGGGAAGCTTTCCACCACCCGCGCCGCTTTCGTTTTTGGAACCACAGCCTGCATCTTATCCTCATTGGGAATACTTGTATCCTCATGAATTTTTCTAAACTGACTCCAGAAGGATAAATATTCCTTTGCATCTCCGGTACACTTTTTAAGCTCGATCTTTGAATAAATGAATTTTCTCTTTTCAGAGAATTCTTTCGTTTCTGTCTCTTTCATAGACAGTCGCCGAATCTGCGCACACAGTTCGGAGAATCTGTCTCTGTACTTTTCGGCCGACAAAAAGTCTTCTTCATACGCCCTTTCGGCGTCTTCATCTTTCAAAATGAGATTTGTAATCTCCGTTTGACATTTTTCTAAACGCGTAAATTTATCTTCAATTTTCCAAATCGAAAGTTGGTTCACACTTGGAGCTTCTTTTATAAGCTCATCCTCAATACTTTTCGCGCAAATCGTAAACAACGTACGAAGCTCTTTTCGTTGTGTTTTTAACTGTGTCACATCCATTTTCTTTCAGGCTCAAAATATCAACTGAAAACTAAAACCGCGCTCCACATTGGGCGCCAGAAATTATGTAGCGTAACTCTCTGCTATTCAAATATAAATGTAGGGCTGACATCTACCCGATGTCTGGTTTTGGCTGAAATGATAAAAAAATACTGAATAGGCAAGGATGTGATACATAAAAGACATTTAATTACGCACAACGTTACATTCACAAATTACAATCTGCATCTGCAAAGTGAAAACAGAATAACAACAACTGACGTCAGTTTAGGTTGGCTCTGATTGGTTGGTGAAGAGAAGCCATACGCAACAGAAAGTTTGCTTTAGGGTGGGAATTATTTGCACTTTAATTTGGATCAAATTCACTTTGATAAAAATAATTTGCACTCATAACAAATATATTGCACGCGAAAAGAAATTACTCCACTACAATTAAATTTATTCAGCATGAAAAAAAAATGTTTGAACTTTGAACAAATATGATCCACTCAAGAAAAAATATTATCACTTGCATTAATGACTTTCAACTATAAAGGAGATGATTTCCACTATGAATAGACTAAACTCAACGAAATTTTTGTAGTCGGAAACATTGTATTGGTTGGAATGTGCCAATAGAGAATCTTCCCCGATTTCAGCGATTTTCGACCACAGAAGGGAGAGAATCGAGTCAGAGCGGGAAATTTTACTCGCCAAATTATTAGCACTGATTGATTGGTAATGTTAATATTCGTGCCTGCGCACTTCAATACCTCGTTTTTATTTTCTCGTATACGAAGTATACAAAGAGAAAGTATTGTAATCGTCAAAAAATTCGAACTCGAGATTTTGTCGAATCTCCACGTTTTAGACCACCCTGAGTCCGAAAAACACAACTTTGGAATTATGTCTGTCTGTGAACACGATAACTCGAAAACTATTAGAGATACAAGGATAAAATTTGGTATGTGGTCTTTGAACATAATTTGCAGGTTTCTATCAAATTTTGGACAAAATCCGTCAACGGGAAGTCTGTCTGTCTGTATATTCGAGATCATGCGAACGCTATAACTCAAAATCTTGAAAAGCCAGATGGATAAAATTTCGTACACAGTTTTATGGTCATGAATGTAGGTCCGTATAAAATTTTGGGCCAAGTCCGTCAAAAGGTTGACTGTCTGTCGGTCTGTATAAGCGCATCTCCAACGAGTCCTCTGTCTCCACGCGCATGCGTATTGAACGCAATCTTCTGTGCATGATATTTATTGACTCCTGCTTGGCGCTTTTTTTTCATACGATTTCCCATGCGCATGCGTACTTGGTAGCAATCTGTGCACGTGGAAGGATTATCCTTGAGCCAAGAAAGAGTAGAAATCGGTATTCATTTAATCGGAACGCATC
The DNA here is from genome assembly GCA_013235015.1 of Araneus ventricosus. Lineage (NCBI taxonomy): Eukaryota > Metazoa > Arthropoda > Arachnida > Araneae > Araneidae > Araneus > Araneus ventricosus. Next base: position 287,334 of record BGPR01000784.1, read on the forward strand.
TCTTCGAATTTGATTTTTTACCTAAATATTTTCTGATAGTCATTGGATCCTGGGTTACAATAGGTTCGAATTTTTTTATCCACGCGGGGGAGGGGAAACAGCACCTTTGTCGAGAAGTATACAAGAAAGTTTAGGGAGACCACTCCCGCTGGTTTTATCTTTTGACGTTACTATTTTTATCCTATTCACGTGATTATATGCTAGAAGTTGTTCCTTGGTGAGTGAGTGTAATTAAATTATTAATGCTGTAACTTTTAAAAATAGAACATTTTTCGAGTACTTATGCTTTAGAACTGAAGTCATAAAAGATGAGCGATTTACAGGAATTTTTCTCGAATTATCTTTCTGAAAGTGATGAGGAAATAAATGAAACAAATGTAAGAAAACGCAAGGAACAGAGAAAACGAATCTGGATTAAATCTAAGGAATTCGAAACTGTAGAATTAGCAATAAACTATGTAGACAATTTCAAAACGTGGAAGAAAATTACAACATACAACAGCTCAGCTGGATGCAAAGTTACTTATCGCTGTACAGCTGATGAATATAGAAAGAACGAATGTCCTGCGGGAATATATTTGTTGTTTCATTATATGAAGCACAGAACGAGCATAGTAATCACGTGGATTGAAATAGAGGCTTATCCATGGTGGCGAGAGAAATGGTACGCCAGCTATTTGAAGATGGGATAAGAAAACCGGATGCAATAATAGCTGCATTCCAAAATCGTGGTTTAAAAGAACCAGAAAAATTGAAACTGAAAAATTTTCAGGCAAAAGTTAGACAAGAAAAATTTCGACCACCAATTATATCCGTGAAAGATGTATTTAATTGGTGTAATGCCAGAATGGATGTTCAGTAGAAGATTATACGCCTTTTGTGTTAGGTGTAAATGTCGAAGTTGATGATGGAGACAAGCATGATTTGAAAATTGTAATCTCAATGAAGCGATTACTTCGACTAATGATTAAAACTGAAGGAGTTCAAACGAACGCCACATACAAATTAATTTGGCAGGGTTATCCAGTACTGATTGTTGGCTCGTCCGATACGAACCGGACATTCCATCCATTCGCAATAGCGGTATGCAACAATGAAACAGAGTCAGATTTTGCATTTATTTTGAATTGCGTAAAAGATTCATGTTATAAAATAAATGAAACTGAGTGGAATCCAAAAATGTTATTGGCTGATGCCAGCAGTGCGATAACTAATGGCTTTAAAGCTGTGTTTGGATTTTCCTTCCGACGATTGATGTGCTATTTCCATGTAGTGAAAAATATTGATGGCAAATTGCGTGGGACAAAGATGAAATAAGAAATAATATTGGATGTCTTCGTTTGTGCCCCGATAACGAGACCTTCAGCATAGTTAGTGAATTATTTTTAAAGAAATGGAAGGAAAAAAACGATGTGACATTCACAGAATACTTTAAATCGGTATGGCTTACCAGTAATCGTTATTGGTATATAGGCTCTAGGAATTATGTTCCTATCACCAATAATGGATTAGAGGCAACCAATGCGGCGATAAGAAAGGAACACACATTTCGAGAGCGCCTCTCTGTTTCTTGAAGTGTTAGAAAATGCGATTGAGAAAAAATGGTCACATGAACGCGATCCAGTTAACCCGAATTACAAACCATTTTACATGAAGCCACAGCACTCTATAAAGGTTTGGACAGAAGCATATCAGTGGGCAAAATTAGAAGTCAAAATCTTAGAAGAAAAAAACGGAAACCAATCCGTATTTTATTTCCCAGAGCCAAAAAAGCTCTTTTAATGCAATAAGTATTGTTTAGTATTGCATTATTTTTTTATATACGTATATCTTTATTCTCAATTATGTTTCTGTACTTTGCGTCAAAAGGAATTTTTGCTCTTGCTTTATACATTTTTTAAACCCTATTTTCATTTTTTGTAATAAACTTTGTTTTTATAATATCTATATTTTTTTATTTCCTTTTTTGAGTTTACAAACTGCGCAATTTAGAATTTATGCTATGTCATAAAAATTTGATTTTGAGTGCAAAGTTTTCAATTTATAGTTCCGTGTACAAAGTATCAAATTTATAGTGCAAGGTATTCGAATTATAGTTCAAAGTATTCGAATTATAGTGTAAAGTATTCAAATTATAGTTCCATAAATCAAGTGTAAAGTATAAAATTTATAGTGCAAAGCATTCGAATTATAGTGCAAAGTATCCGAATTATAGTCCCATGTACCAAGTGCATACTATCTAAATTGAAGTGCAATTATATATTTCCCTTTGCTTTACGACGTTTTCAGTTTTATTCCCTTGGTTTCAGTTTCCGACTAATCGCCTGGAAAAAATTACCGTACTTTACAAGTGAAGGCAATGAATTTTGAAATGACTCAGCAAAAACGATTCGTGATTTCCGTTGTTCATTTCGCGATTCTAAATCAATTTATCACTTGCGGTTTGCTGTAAGTCTATTTTCGATTCTGATTCCCCAAGGTCATCCGTTTCACTCAAATCGGATAGTTCCGTTTTTAACAACGAAAGATCGCTTAGATTTGTTAGGATAATATCACAACACTTCTCTGCATTCGGAAAAAAATTCCAAATGCAGTAGATTACAGATAGTAAATAAATCTTTAAGCGAAAATTCCTTAAGAACTTTTTGTGTAGTTCTTCCAACTGGAAGTCTGATGGAAACCCTGAACAATTCTGTAATCTAGAACGGTTTTGCCTATCGCCATTTGAGCTGTATTGTTTGCGTATTGAGGCGTTATGTAACTAGGCAGCTTTTTAACACATATGACATTTATTGATGCACACGCAGTAACTACCAGTTACAAGCATTCTGAACATAAACAAACCGCGCTACAGTTACAGCTAAGCGCCCGGTTCACAGGCTTTGCTTTGCACGTGAGCCAAAGATTAAACGATGCAAAAGTTGGACCTGATTCTTACTACTAGTGTTTAGAGATTTAGCAATTTTCGGGCAATCACTGAGATAGTTCCTTGAAGTAAAGAATAATGCCTAACACACATATATTCAAAAACGGAATATCAATAACTATAATACACACATCTGCATTCAACATTAAAATATAAAATCAAGCTTTAAAATATGCATTCAAAAGTAGAAGATAAAATTTCATATCAAAATTTAAAAAGATTCTTCAAATAACAATTCAATAATTATATATTAATTCTCAAAATATCATCAAAGTAAATGATCTTCAGACCAGTTTCTGTGTTCAAGAAAACGAAGTCACGAATTCAAACAAGCATCAATTCTTCAAAATGTGTATCAAACTGATCTTCAAAATAAACTTTTTTTCCTTTTGAAGAAAATAGAAGATGCAAATTTAGATAAGTATCTAAATAGGTACAAAGGCTTCAAAATAATTAAACTTTAACCCTGCAAAGTCTTTCACCTGCATTTTTACAACGAACAGACATATGTTCAATTTGCAACCAAAAATATATCTGAAAGGGAATCTGTTAGAAACAACAAAAAGTCCAACATATTTGGGTTTCACTTTGAACACGGAGATTAATTGTGCCAAACATATTGCCAAACTCGTTGAAAAGAGAAGAAAGCGTCTTCAACTACTAAAGTTCATCTCTGGCAGGGATTGGGGTACCAATTCTGGAACTCTTAGAATGACTTACACTGAGCTTATTCGTCCTGTTCTAGAGTATGGCTACCAAGTCTATCAAGTAGCCTCTCAAACGAATCTTAACAAATTGGAAAGAGTGCAACTTAGCGCGACTAGAATAATCACGGGTCTTAGAAGCTGCTGTCCGAAAGCTATTGTATTGTATGAGGCCGACCTTCAGCCTTTGTCCATGAGAATCAGAACTAATTCTGCTAAATATATTGCCAAACTACAAAGTCTCGGATCTTTTAACAGAACTTCGAAATTTATTTTACAGTGGACAAGCAACCAGAACTGAAAAAGGACAGCCCTGTTGGGGTTATGTGGAAACGAGGTCTCTTGGATTTTAACATTGAACCATGTATTCCTTTTAGCTGCTTGACGCCAAATACCTCTTTGGATAGAGTTAGTTTTAATGACCAATTATTGTCTAGTGCCTCTAAGCACACTCAGCACCCAGAGATGATGAGGCAATTGTCACTGGAACTAATCAACAACATCCCTTCTCAGGCCCTGGTACTCTATACTGATGGGAGTAAATCGGACTCAGGTAGGACTGGCAGCGGCGTTTATGCTAAGGCCGAAGACGGTTTGGTTTTTCGCTGCAGATTTCGCAACCCAGAACACTGTTCGGTTTTCCGATCGGAACTTCTTGCCATCCGAGAAGCGTTAAATTTTCCCCTACATTTTGAAAATAGCGACATCTATATTTTGACGGACAGCAAGAGTTCAATTGAATACTTAAAAAATTGGCCGGAAATTCGAGAAAAAACCGGTCAAGAGGTTATTTCCAAAATTGCTACACTTTCGCAGAAAAGTAGAGGTTGCTTCCAATGGATTCCATCCCATGTTGGACTATTTGGCAATGAGGAGGCAGACGTGCTTGCGAAAGAGGGAAGTGCTCTTCCTTCTGCAACCTCTAGTGAACTCTTCACGTCCGAAATATATTCTATTCAGAAGGCTATAGCAAATTCTGCTTAGAGAAATCCTCGCACACATGACTGGTATGCCGGGAACCGTCCTGGTCTGTCTCTACAGTCCGTAGGTACAAGATCCGCTCAGACTGCATTGGCCAGGTTGTGTAGTGGACACATTAAAAGCTTAAAATTCATCGATAAGGAAAAGACTTTTTCTTCTTGCCCTTGTTCCTGTCCTGCTTCTCCTGCCCATATCATTGACTGCATTGGCGCCTCTGCGAGGCAGCTGTGGAGTGGGGAGGGCATAGGACTTGTGGAGTTGTTAGAGCGGCATGGTGTCATGGACCTGGTCTAATCTTGGGCCAGGAGGACATGAAACAACAACAACAGGCTTCAAAATATTCATCAAATCATTCCCCAAAATAAATGCCTGCTCAAGAAAATAGAAGATGCAAACTCAACATCAAAGTTTTAATTTAAAATCTTCAAAGTTCTAATCACAAAAGCATCAAATTGTAATCTCGCATCAAAGTATTCTTCGAAATAACAAATATTCTTGCAAGAAAACAGAAGAATTAGATTCAGCATCAAATTAGCATCGAATAAGCAAAGTTGTCTTCAAATAACCCTCGCTTCATAAAAATACAAGAATTCTTCATCAACTAGAAATTCTTAAATCAAATAACTTCGAAAACAATTCTCCAACTTTCTTACATCACTTTCTTACTTTCTTTCTTCATGAATTTTAAAATTGCATCAAGCATCCACATCTTCCCGAACAACCATCAATGCTTTCCTCAAATAACAGGGGAATCATCAAAATGTATTGACAGTTTGCCGTTTGAAGCCATGACCTTCGGCTCTGGTAATCGTCATCACCTCCTTAATCCAGTTCATCCTCTTGAACAAAAATCATTGCACATCATCAAATTTACACTGGCATAAATCAAAAAATAATATTGAAGCCGGGTCTAGGGGTTTTATAAGGTAACCAAATTCATGCCATGTAGGATGGAAGCTTAGTGTGGCGTTAAGCCTGAGTTTCGATATTGCGTGTTCTTTGGAGTTCAAACAACAAAAGTTATTTTTTTCTGCATTTTCCAATTATTTATTTCACGAATAACAACACGACACATAAACATTTACCAACACGTATTTCACACAGCTGAACATTAAGAAAATTGACTTTTAAATAGGCAGATTACTGATTCCATTCTTAGGACCTCATTCGTCCATGATATTTACTGATTGAACTGATTATTTTTACTGATTGAATTCTCCATCGGATAGGGAAGGTGCAAGCTATTATTTTCCCTTTTTAGGGATTACTGTGTCTCAAGTTGCCACACTTAGCTCCCATGTGGATTGAAGTCAGACGAAAACCCAGATAGCAAAGAAGGTTGCCATTTCACTTTCCATAGGATGTCCATGAAAGTATTTCCGAGCAAACCTTTTCGGAAACCATTGCCGCAAGGTTTGCGTAGGAAAGCTTTTTATGAACTACCTCACCGACAAGGTTTGAACAAGTCCGCGAAAGCATTTCCGCGCAAACCCTTTCGGAAACCATTCCCGCAAAATTTGACGTAGGAAACCTTTTTATGAACCACCTGTCCCATCATGTGTAGCCCCGACCGGTATACTGATTAGTGCGCTTGCCTTCCAACTCTATGAACGCGGCTTCGATCCCCGGGTCGGAGGAATTTAAGGTTTTGTCACAATCTACGACGAAATCGTACAAGTAAGTTCAACTAAAAATTAGATTAATCAAATTAATTCAAATTTATAAACTAAGCTTTGATTAATTAAGATTCTTAATTGATCTAATTAATTGACATTCCAGATAACTCTAAGTTGACTAAGATGACGTCAGAAGAAGGGGAATAAAAATGAGGGTATGACCTCTCTGTAGGAGTACGGCTTTGAAGAGGGGGGTTGGAGCCCTCTGTAGGAGTGCGGCTTCGGAGGGAGGAAGGGAGTTCTATTTTGCCCACCGAAGGAGGGCTCTTAACAACCTTTTGAAAGGCCTGAAACAAGCTTGTATTAAAATCTTGGGGAAATCTTACTAAAAACCTTGTTTCTTGTTGACTAGCGAACCTTTCCGCTACCTTGCTGAAAGCTTCAACCCTTGTCATGGAAACCTTTGTGACAACCCTTGCCGACGACAAGGTTTCCAAAACCTTTTAGACAAGCTTCTTTTACTATCTGGGAACAAAAAGATTTGCTATTTTAAACATTTAGTTACGACGAAACAAACAATTGGACGGCACAACATAAAAAGAAAGAGATAAAGTAAGAGGCGAAATAAGAGGACTCTTTACATCATTTAAAATAAAGGCGGCAGTTCTGAACAGCATACTCCATCACTCGCAAAAGCACAACAATGTCTGTCGCCGGCAAGCGAAGAAATCAGTCGTGTCACGTGACGTCAGCTCGTAGAGAGTTGCCAATCGGTGGATCTAAACTACACGGCTTTCCTGACGGTGCGTTGGCGGGATACCACATATATACATTTATCACGTGCCTTTGACGCTACTTGAACCGTACCTCATTTTGCCAGACGGCAAAGGACGTGACGCCACAATTTGGTGCAAGACAACATGAAGTTAAATGTCATAGCTTGCATTATAACATTTATCGCGTGACAGTGACGTTACTTGAATGGAATCCATTATTACGCTCTATAGGGGAGACTTGATTCCTTTTTCAGTTTTTAATTTTTATTTTGGAAAAAACAAAATTTTTAAAAAACGTTTTCGGTCATTATTAAAGGCTTATTTGTCTTTTTTGTTGTAGTATTTTTTTATTTTGTATTTTATATATTTTATTATTTTATTTATTTTTTTAGTATTTTATTTAGTTATTTTGAAAAACCATTTTTAAAATAAAGATAAATTGTTTTCCAACATTTAGAAAAGGGATCAAGTCTCCCCAGTTGCAGGGAGACTTGATCCCTTTCCAAGGGAAACTTGATCCTTGAAGCAGATGAATTGAAATGATTCAAATTAAGTAGTCGAAATCAAATTTATTGTTGACTAACATGTAAAAAAGGGAGAAAAACACATTTAGAAAATTCTACATTATTGAAAATCACTGCTTCCCATATGAATGATTGTTATCGCTGAAATTAATGATCAAATAACATTTTTAAAGCTTGAAAAATCAAAAATAAATGTTAAAATTCTTGCAGTTCGAAGAGTTCCACAAAGCATGGCTGGTTTAGGTAGTTTTTTGACAACGTCGTCATTGTCCACAACACTAATGTCACCATTTTCTGGATAAATAAATTGGTTGGAATTAAGTCCTCTTTTTCTTAGAAAATTTATTTCGCATTCAGATGATGAAATCTTCTTTTCAATTTTTCCTACGGAATGACTAATTTTATCTTTCCGTGAAACCGTCACCATGTTCTTGCTAACCATCATGTGCAGCCACATATTAACTTTCTACCTTTGTCAACCATCCAAAATCAAGGTAAACATATTCTAGATAATATTGATATTATCTAAATGTAACCTGAAAATCACAATGGCCAGTAGGGGGTAATAAAATTGTTAATATTAATTTAACTTAACTTTGGGGACACTTGATCCCAGGATCAAGTCTCCCCATACAATGGGGATCAAGTGTCCCTAACGTGCATGTGTTGGAAAAAGAATTGTTAAATCAAAAGTAAAGAAACTGTATTGGATGTAAATAACAACATTTTAAGCAGTAAGGAATGTTAGTATATTATATCAATAAACTTAAGTAATTTAGTTATATTTAGTAAAAAATAAGAAACATAAACTACCTACTCCAAAAGAAGTCTGATTATAAGAAATCAGATATTCCTTTCTTACAACAAAAATAAAAATGGCTGAATGAAATTCTGTTGTCAGAACTGTTGATAAGGAATCACTTTATTATTGTTGCCAGTTTCAGAGACTTCATTGGATTTTTTCTCTGGTTTTAGACCTAGGGATCAAGTCTCCCCTATTTAAACATATTTCCTTGAAAGAAAAGGAAATAGTGAAAATTAAATGTCATTACAGAACGTTAATAAATTGTTTCCTAAAATAACACATACTTTTGTGCCACAAAATGACAATACAGCTTTTGAAATTGAATCTATCAGACTACAGTCCGAATTTCGAACGGAATTAACAAGACATAAATGCAATTAAATGTGGGAAAAGTATTTTTAGATCTTCTCTGCCGAATGTAGATACTGATAATTTTAAATGCTTCAAAAAGTATTTGAATGTTTCGAAATGTTTGCTTTTCGTTTGAGGAATTAATTATTCTACATTTTTCTTGTTTTTTCAATAATTATAAGAAACTAATTAGGTGACAGTAAATATTTAAAACATCATAATTTTTCTATAATTATAAATAAAAAAATTAAATTTCCAGAATAATTTTAAATTTCAATTTATAAAAAAAAAATGCACACTAGTCCAGATATACAACGTAAAACATTATTTGCTCCCAAAATTTTTTATCGTTTGCAATTTGGGACACAGGAAGTTAAGAAGAATTTTTTCGTTCCAATGAAGTTATTTAATACGTCGACTCTCAAACCTATTTTGAAAAAATCTGCCTATCAGGAGTTGTTCGTAGGTGGTAATTCAGTGTTAACGTAGCATGACAATTTGAGTTTTAAAGAAATTAATTTCCTAAATTTTTTCTTTTTTATAAAAGTTTTTTTAAAGTTAATAAAATTTTAATTCATTCGAGTTTCAAAGTTTGATTTTAAAAATATTTAACAGGTCTTTATCTTTCCTTATGTTTCAGTGCAAAATTTCGAAATTGTTTTGAATTTTGTTCAGAGATGCAAAAAGATAATTAAAAAATAAAACAAGTTTTCTAAAATAGAAAAACACAAAAAAGTGTGAATTTGATTAAGACATTTTTGATTTCACCTTTTATTAATATTTTATTATATAACAACAAGATTAAAGAGTCTCTCTAGAACTAGGCCGCAGGACATGACTCGCTATCGTTCAAGTAATATTATTAGGTTGCGGGGAAACTTTTGAAATTAGCCAAAGAAAAGAATATGAAATCCAAAAAATTATAATTTAATGTTCTACATTGGATCGACGAAAATTAATAAATACAAAAAAATTAAAGTTATAAAATTTCCATTGTTCTGACCAATCAGAATGCCTTATACAGAATAACTATCGTGGAGAAAACCACAATTTAGCCAACGAGGAGCAAGGATGTAATCTTCCGTTGCGCGGTGGGTTTTTTTTTTTTGCATTTTATTTTTCAGAGGCTTCGACTTCAGCGATTCTAAAAAGTTCAATCTAGAAAATAAAATGGTTATTGCTAGGATGGAATGTAAAATCCACGCAGTGGAAGACTGTGTAGATGATTTTCAGTGTTGCTAAGATTTAACTCTTGAAAAAATTAAATTTTGTGCAGGTCAGTGGATTTTGACCGATGAAAAAGAAAAAAAAGTAGAGCAACAATTAAAAGCTTTTTTCATTGAAAATAATTCCTAACAAAGTCTATAATCAGTGGTGTAAAATACCTGGGTAATTATTTTTAATGGTAAATACTTACCTGGGTATTTATTTTTCAATTCACTTTATTCATATAAAATAGATATAATGGTTTGAAAATAGATACCCAGACAAATAATATAATTTAATTCTAAATAATCAAAGAATTCAATCAATAAAAATGAAACTAATTAAGTTTTATAAAAACTAAAATATTTAATCAGAAAAATCAAGTGCATTACTACATCATGCTTCTAACATAAAATACATGATTTAAATGAAAATACCCTTTTTAATTACAATGAATAAATGAATAATTTTGTATTTGCTGCTTATTAAAAAAAAAGTTATTTTAGCTTTAAAAAAACCCTTTCTTAAACTAATTTTTTTTAAAGGGAATGTTGTATTTGGTTTTAAAATTATAAAGAGCTGATAATGGAAACTAAACTGAAGGATACAATTGTTAATAATTCTTTTTGGATTAATCAGTCAAAGAACCAGACAATTTCTGATGAAAAGATACCAAATATTTCAGTTCTAATAGTTTTAAAAATTATAGTGAATGTGTTGAATAATAGTTATTCCTGAAACTTTTATATTATTTGAAGATGTGCCAGGCATTTTACTGCTAGGCGGGGTTCATCTCAATCATTACCTTCAGTTCTTAAATGTTCTTGAAACTGAAAGTTTGATGTAGTTTTCATAGTTTGAATTTGTTTAAAAATATATTAATTTCCTATTGCATCCCTTTTTTAACCCAACAGGATATTTGAAACATTTTTTTACGTGTTTTTCCAATTTGGTTACATTGTCATTTGTACTCAACACCACAGTACACTTTTATCTTTTTTAACATTAAAAAGTTCCAAACAAGTGCTTTTTTTCTTTCCAACTTAAAATTTTCCTTATTATTATTACATGTGAAGAGAGTAAATCACTCCTCATTAAATCAAAACAAGACTGACTGACTTGTAGCATGGAATTCTGAGAAATTATTAATCAGAAATTTCACGAGCAATCTCTGTGTAACATAAACAGTTTCCAAAATTATTATTTCATTTTAAGTGTCATTCCTTCAAATAAAAAAAAAATATCCTCCGATCCTGTTTAAGTTCTGGAATATTTTATTCTGAATCCTGATAGCAATTTAAAAAAAAATTTGTCAGAATTTTAATTTAAAAATATTATACCTTATGTATTATATATATATATATATATATATATATATATATATATCAATATCTATGACATGATATGATATATATATATCAATATCATGACATGATATTGATATATATATCAATATCATGATGAAAGTCAAATATTAAATAAAATGGAGAGACTGTAGTAAAACGGTAAAGCGTATAGATCTCATCAGGGAAAGTAAAATCTATACGAACCATTTAAAAAATTAGTAAAGAATCATATGTTTTCTGCCAAAATAGTGTTGGCATATGAGCTAAAAAACACTGTCCTTTACCCCGAACATTATATAAACCAATATGAAATACAAATAAAAGAAATGAAATACAGACCTAAAACTGAGATGCTACCAGACAGATGACAAAGGGACTAACTAGGCGCGTCAGCCTAGGGACGGATGCTTTACGAAAATATCAGTCTTCGAGGTTGGGGAGTTTCGATGAAGATTAAATCGATGGAAAAAGGATGAAAGCGAACTATTGAGAGCATAGAATTATCCTTTTTATTCTTTTCCTTTTCTTTAATCATTTTCTTAATATCATCTTTTGTATAGGAAAATAATAGTTCAGGATAGGCTAATAGTACTCCTTTTAGAATGTATTATTGTTTTTTAAAATTTTGTTTGGAATAGGAATTATTAGAGATAGTTTGAGAAAATTCTTGATAGGAGATAAAAGTTTTCAGTTCGGCGTTTAACAATTTTATGCGGTAACTCAATTTTGCTCAATGTTCTGAAGTGTTTTAATTTACTCTCTAAGATTCAACAATAATTTTTTGCGTGTATCAAGGTGGCTGTTTCTAAGGGGTTCTCATGAGGGGACCCAAAGGGGAGAACCTCCTCAAGATGAAATAAGTTTTTAAAAAACTTTTTTTTGTAGATTCATAATCTAGACAATAGGCTAAACCCATTCATTTTGTTTTCTCATCATATTTTCAAAAAATTATTGCCTTTCCAAAGGATCTAACTAATTTCTCGTGTTCTCAAAGATATGGAAAGTAACTCTCATTACATCAATTCAATAAAATATATTTTTTTAAGTTCTATATATTCTTTTTTAAATACACAGTTTTTATTTAAATACACTTAAAAATATTAAAATCACTATTTAAAGATACAGAACAATTTTATTTCATAAAGCAGATTAACTTGATATTTACAATGGTAATTTATAGTGATTTTTTAAAAAAATCAGTTGATAATCAGTGATTTTAATCAACTGATTTAAATCACACCAACCTGAATTACCTTCTTCTTTATTCAATTAGAAATACACCATTAATTAAGAATCATAATTTTGCTCAATGTAAGCAAAATATCGCCTTTTACGTTCTCTTTTCAGCGAGTTTTGGAGGCTCGCGAGGAAACTTGGTTTTATTTCTCAAGGTCCAAGGGTTTTGCCATTAATTTAAAACTTTATAATTTTTCTCCAGATTACGTCTAATTACATTTTTTCGTCCTCTCTCCTAACTTCCATCAGCTAGCACTCTGGTATTGGTGGTAGATGACACATTTATGTCTTACAAAATTAATACTTTTACAGCATCTTTGACTTCTATGCCTCGTCTTTTTATAAGAGCAATGAATTTTTTTTTTGAAATGGAAAATCATTTGCAGATTTGATCAAAATTTGAGGTTTGGAAATCGAGGAAAACTTAAACACGTCTCCATCCTAGTTTTTTCCTCCCAAGGAGAACTTTCAGTTCTCATATCCTTAAGGTCAAAGGTGTTTGAAAAGCTTCAAAACTTTTACATTTTCTCCTATTTGCCTTTTTCGGTCTAATTGAATGGACACTCTGCACTTTTACCTCATAAAATGGATGGGATGAAAGAAGAGGAGGAGAATTGTTATTTTTTTTATCAACAATATACAGAAATCTTTTATTTCTTTGATGTAAATTGGAGATTTTAAATTTTACAAATGATGTTTCCCACTACAGGCATTTACTTTTTCGTTTTTTAAGACTATTCTTGCTGTCTGATTTCATCCTCTGAGAAAATCGTCCAAGTGATGGCGTGGCTTTCTGAAAAGAATAGTGGTAGATTCAGGTTAAATAAAATAATTGCAGTACGGCAGTTGAGAGTTAGACGAACTGAAAGCTAAGCCTGAAGTACTCATTTCAACTCGACAATTGCAAATGCTGCTAATTTTTTGATTTTCCATAATTTCTTTATTCTCTACTTTTCAAACCTTTTTTGTTCCTTAGGATAAACTAAACTAGGACACAAGTCAAGTTTTTGAGGAAAATGCTGCTTGGCAGCGGTATTGTTGTTTATGAGGAAATCTCATAGTCGATTGTTTAGTATAAGTAAGTATCTTATTAAAGTTTTAAGAATTCTCAAAATCGTATTTGGAATCAGTGTAATGTTTGCAATAATTTTACAACGTCTGAATGTATGATACAGACTAGTAATATCGCAGATTCTTAAATGTAGTAGTTTAGCAACAAAAATCAACAGATGGTTGTAGGGCGATTCCTTTGCCAAAGGGTTATTGATATGATAGTCTGGATTGATTTAGTTTAAGATATTTATTAAAGAGATAATATGACTGCTCAACATTTTACTCCACTATGTATCAATAGTAATATCTTGGACAAAACAGAACAATATCTGAATACCGACATAATTTTCAAAGTCAGTTTAAAATTAGGCCTCAAAATATTAGTTTCTGCTTAAAAATTAATTTTATCTGAGATTTCATTTCCAGAAAATTCACTGGAACAATTTTCCTTTAAAAAATTCAAATTCATCTGCTAAACAATATTACAATTATGTATTCACAACGTTGTGAAAAAATTTGTAGTTCCACATTTAACAACGTTGATCAATGTATGATGCTAACATTGTAAATTCTGTATTTAACAACTTGATACAACATTTTATTTGGTTTTTTACCTGAAATGATCAGAGAACCTGAATAATAATATCTCCTTGTTTGATTCTTTTCCCTGTTTCAAAAAACATTCGTTTTTTAATAAGATATCCCTAGATTTCCTTTAAAATTTATTTCAAATAATTAAATTGATGCTAGTTTAATAAAACTCACTCCATCCAAATTTTCTATATATAGAATCTTGACATCTGCTTAAGCAAACCATTAAAATTACGATTTTAACTTGCGCTTCACAGTTTATTTTATACCACATTTTTATATGCTAATGTTCATAATATTATATCCCAAAATGGTCAATGTTTTTGGAAAAATAAAACCTTTCTTTTGTTCCATATTTTTTAAAGTAATTACTGAACTTAATTCTATCATTTATTCAATAGCAAATCAATAGTTACGAGGAAAAAACGCTATTGCTTTGGACATTATATTATTCGTATGTTATCTTATAAATTGTCACTAGTATTAGGATGGTTATAGCCTTTGATCTACCGCATCTGGCATACATGCGTTGATAGATCAACCGTCGTCAGATGATGTTGCAGCTCTTTTTAAGGAGTGATATATAAAATTCAACTCGTAGATAATTAGGGAGTAGAAAGCCAGATTATGCTTGAATAAAGAAGAATGAAGAGATTATATCAGCATTCTGAAGCTATTTGCATATTCCCCAGCACACTGCTCTGAACTTTAAATGACGACGCTGAAATCAACTACGGCGACCTCTATATCATCCGATTGCGTTTATAGTTGTTTTAACTTTGAATTTTGCTTGTTTTTCTATCTACCTCTAATGAAAGTTTGAAGATGGATTTTGAGCGCGTTGCATTATAAGTGTATTTGGGAATTTATAAAAATACTCAAATTAAAAAAAAATCAAAACTTTTAGAGAGGCTGGCGTTTTGATGCTTTATAGTAAGGAAGTGTTTTGAGGCTTTCTGTGGCAAGAAACTACATATTTCTTAGGTAAATTTTAATAATAAATGAGAAAAAAAGAATAAAAGAGTGGACATCTATATCACTGTATTTACAATTCATAACTCTGAGTATATGAATACTTTGAAGCAATTATTTTATTTATGTTAAAAACATATACAGAATAGCAGTTGAAATATTTTCCAATTTCTAATGTTTACAAACGCGGTCCTTATATCCTTTTACGGCCGAATATATACTTCTAAAATTGCCTAGAACGATGTGTACCTGTGCCGTAACATTGCATTAAAATGGAATTGTGCGTTTATTTTGGATTTGTTTTGTAACAGAAGAAGTAATAAGTTGCTATAAAGATGTTAATGTTTAGAGTCTGTTTTGTCTTTATATCTGCTCTAAATATTTATTATGTTATGAAACAAAAAATTACAAATACAACAGAAACGAATAGTCTACTTTTTGAACGATGTTTACTTACAGAATTTACAAGCACACTGAAGCTGCTCTTATATTAAATGCAACAGAAAAGATTAGTTTACTTTTTGAACAATGTTTATTTACAGAAATCACAAGCACATTGAAGTTGCTCTTTTATTAAATGCAACAGAAACGAGTAGTCTATTTTTTGAACGGTGTTTACTTACATGGAAGCTGCTCTTTTATAATAACTGACAGAACAAAGCAGGATGTGCTGAATTTTCTCTATCATTAAAATTTTTAACTGAACAAAATAAGATTTCATTAAATATCTCTAAATCGTTATTAATTGTAAGACAAGCTCAGTCATCTGGATCTGGCTCGTTCTGCAACCAGATATAACCAGTTCTGGTGATGGAGCAATGGGCATCGTAATATCTCCCTGGTGATCTGCAAAATGACCATCTTGGACATCGACAGCGGAATCGCACCTGGAACTCCCTCTTACAAACTTCATTCCACCAACAGGTTCTCTGCGGAAAGGAAATGAGAGAGAAAGTTGTTTGAACCACACTAATGGAAAAAAGGGGGAATTACATCAATTCGGAAAAAATAATTCAACATATTTATTGCCAATAAATCATTACTGTAGGTTAATAAATTTAATGAAGACAATTTTTAAAAACATACTGTTACAAGTGTTTTTCAAGATGAAACTATTTTTTTCATTTAATTATTTACTATTTTCAGTCTTCAATTTCTAATCGCTTTTTATAGATGTTATATATTTTTTAAAAGTCCCTACCAGGTGGCGCCACTTGTGTGTAATCAAAATTTATTGAAATTAATCTATTAACTCATAATTACATTATGTAAATTTGAAATTAGTATGTTGACATCATGTATGCATCATGCATTAGTATGTTGAAATTGCTTTACAGAAACTCTTTTCGACGTTACGTTGTGGAATGCAGGGATGAAATCCAGGAGTGGCGTTAGAGTCCGCCCGACGGGGGAGAGGGAACGGTCTCCCCGACATGGGGCAGGACTTGCTTTACAAGGGGAGGGGCGTAATGATGATCCTTATAAATTTTTGTAAGATTTTTATTTATCTACTCGTCAAACAGCATATGGCTTTAACGGGATACAAAAATTTGTCTTGACCTGTCCCCTTCACTGGCGCCATCCCCGATGAAATTCCATATGCATTCCCTCAGAATAATTATATTATTCTGAGGGAAGGTTATCTATAAATGCGCAGCAAGGTCCGTAGTATCTGTGGGTATGAAATGAGAATGAAATCTCCTTCAGATTATGAATTATATACTTAATCTGTGACAGATCTGGTGATCGTGATGTTCCTGGTGGGGAATTGAAATATCTAACTGCTCGTACGGCTACAATTGCACTGTGTGGTTTCATATTTTCATGCTGGTCACAAGGCTCCAACTTGTTTGTGACCTCCCATCGGCTCCACCTTCTCAAAAGGATGTATAGTGCATGCAAGTCAGCGGGGAATCCTTTCATGGATGTGTTATACCAGCACAACTGCCATCTGAAATCCCTTCTTAAACCATATTGTCTGAAGCTAGCTCGCTATATTTACATCGGAAATAATTCGACTTTTCCAGGTGCCTCTTTATGAAAGCCGGGGCACGGAAGCGTCCTATAAGCCCCAGCTGCATTCCGAATAGTCTCTCCCCTTTAAACTACCCTAGTCTGAGACAGTCGAAGCTGAAATCTTATGTTTGAAGTCTTTTACTGAAACCTAGTGGGGGCTCTTTAGCTCGGAAACGAGCAGTGCTGCAAAAAATTTCGCAGACACCGGGTTTTCCTGCTTGAAGACGTTTGAACAATGTTCAAATTCGGCATAACGCGACTTCTATTTTTTTATTCAATTTTTCGCTCAGCGAAAGCTGTAAAAATACGATTTTTTTTGAAGATCTGCAACGTTAATCTTTTCTTAAATCTACTAATAATGACTACCCCAAACAATAGTTTTCACCTGCACTGTATTTCAGAAAATTATCTACAAACCTTTTTTCGAAGAGCGACTACTAAAGAAAGAAAACGAAATATTCAATAAACCAGACACGTTTCTGTCGAGGCAACACGAAGCGAAACAGAAACCCATAAACAGCCCATGGAGAAAACCAGTCGAGGGAGCGAAGGCGAATTTTTAGAAAGAGCGAAGAAAAAGAAAGTAAGAAAAAAAGAGAGTATATATTTTATGGTCAACGTAGCAACTCGATGATTATATATAATAACCGGTTACTCACATTAACCGTAACATATATATCTCTATCAGTTGGTCGCACGACAAACCAGGGCTGAGAGAAATGCAGCTCTGGCACCTCTTAATTCAGAGGGTGAAAGGGTTGCTTCATCGTTCATATGTGCGCAGTGCGTGAATTTTGATGTTTTCAAGGGCTATACACTTTGCAGCCCAACTTGTGCATCTCTTATTGATTCCTTTTCTGTCTTGCCACGTTTTTATTATGTTTTTTTTTCATTTTCGTTGATCATAGAGCTCTCAGAGTGTGAAAGTAAGTAAATAAGAATAAAAACGAATATACAAGCATTTAAAATAATTTCAGGGTATGCTGCAGTTCTAATGGTCGAGCCGCCACTGCTTGAACCTCGAAACCTCTACAACTCACTCTTAAATCTAATCCGAAGCGGTTTCTACTTAAAATGCCCTTTAACTAAATTCCGACTTTTTTATGAGGCTCCTTTTTAACAATCAGGTTTAGGAAAAGTGCGCTGGCACTGACACTAAAACCAATATCTAAGTACAGCTACATTTCATTTTCTTCGATTGTTTAGTAGAAACTTTAGTAGAAAACTTTTAGTAGAAAAATCCAACGTTTTCGTATACGCAGACACAAATATCTTTCTCTTTCGCATTATTGCAGCCAAAAACCAAATGAAAAGCAATTTTTGCAATTTAAAAAGTTTGCAAAAAATGCAAAAACACATTCACACTAAATGACGCAGATTCATGCTTAGATGCATATGCAGTTAGATGGATTTAGTAATAGTTACGTTTCTCATCTGATTGGGACAGCATAAGAAGTAACGACAATAGGTTGAAAAAAGTATAGTAATAAAATCTGGAAGACTAGAAGGTCAACTTTTGAAGAAAGGACCCTGACAAAATTTAAGCTGTAAAAAATGACAGACTTACTCAAATGTTTCACCAATATTAATAAAACAAAAACAGGCAAAGTATTCAAGTGTAAAGCGAAAAATTACAGCTTTCAAAATATTGCCACTAATGACTACAATTTACTATTTGCTTTTCAGCGAGCATCCCCAAAAGATTGAAAAGAATAAAGAATGCTTTGCTCCACTCAACATAAACTTGTAGCATTTCTTAATGCGTATTGTATCTTCGAGGAGCTTCTTTGTTATGACATAACATTAAAAACTGAAAATCTTTGCGCTGTTTCCAAATGTCAGGGGTCCAGATATAGCCAGAATCGCGGGTTTTTTGCTTTTACAAATTTGGAATTTTCGAGTTTGTGGAAACTTTCTCAAATCTCATTACGTACTCATGACATTATTATGAGAGAATTCTGAACTTCGACAGTATAACTGCTGTAGGATGTGAGAAGTTATTTACTCTCATTAAATAACAAGTAGGGTTGTTCTCCCCTCGACTTTCTCGCATTCTAACACATGTATAGCGCACTTTGGGCGTAGATTCGGATGATGAATGAACGAGAGTAAATAGTTTGGAACAGAAACTATTCGTTTCACTGATCGGTTCCAAACTTTGACACTAATCTACAATTTTGGTGAGCAGATCACATACTAGAATTCATGAATCTAGCTTGTTGTGCTTTTGTGTAATTGCATTCACACATACAAATAGACGGACCGATAGGCAATCACCCGCTGACGTATTTGGTTAAAAATTTGATACGTAGCCACTATACTGGTGTTAAAACCATTTGTAAAATTTGATTCATCTGGCTCGGGACGATTTGAGCTTTTGTGTTCACGTGAACGCGGGGAGACAGACAATCTTCAGTTTTATGGTTTTTACAGAAATCTTCAATTTGGTTTTACCCCTTGTGACTTTACTTTCGGCTTTCGAAAACCAGAATGGTCCTAAGCTTTGGGTTTAAAGTTCGCGTTCTTGGAGACATTTTCTTTTTTCCCAAGGTGTTGTCTCACAGTCAAAATTGACAACATTTTAAGGAAAGGTATAGAAGCCCTATTGGAAAAAATTTCTTTTCCGGTATAAAAAAAAAAAATATACCGGTTTATGAAACACCGGAACTGGTGTTTCATATACCGGATCCAGTATCATACCGGAACCGGTGTTTCATAAGCCGGTATAAGGTTCCAGTATGATACTGGATCCGGTACGATACTGGATCCGGTACGATACCGGTTCCAGTATAAAACACCAGGCCTAGTGTGATACTGGTTCCAGTATGAAACTGGAACCAGAACCAGTATGAAACCGGTATCATACTAGAATATTGATTACAGAATTGTACTGGATTAGGTACATATTATGGAGCACAGGATTTATCAAATTAACATATTTAAATCATTCAATAAAAAAATGTGAAACATCAAATTAAAGAATAAAGAAAAGTGTGTTTAATAATAACATGTTAAAATTTTACCAATAGTGACAGTGATTTACAGATTGATTACATTAAAAATGTATATCAATTGTTTTTTAGTGTAATGATGTAGTGCAAATTTGTTCATTTATTAAGTGAGGATGCAAGGATGTTCTGACTCTTACAGTGAATAATAATGGAAACTTTTCAAATAATTTTTTCTATATCCAGGAATGGAATTTTTTGTAATGTTCAGAAGTGCAATGTTTTGTATATCCAGGAATGAAATTTTTGAAGTGTTCAGAAAGGTAATATATTGTACTGGGGGTTCTGCCCCCTGCTCGCACACCCCCAGGAGGATTGCGTTAAAATCTTCTCGGGTTGCTACGCAAACCTTGCTCGCTTCGCTCGCTACAATAAAAAAAAGGGGGGGGGCCTAGTAAAAATATTGTAAAATATTTATATATATATGAATCAGCTTTATTTTGCTTCTGGTGCTTTAATTTAAATCAGCACAGAATAAAATATTTTAGACCGAAAAAGATATTTTTCTTCAAATAAAACTTACAAAGAAAATGATGAAAGTGATAAACAAATGAATAAGAGTTGCAAAATTAAAACAGATATAATTATTCTAAAAACTAACTCTAAAAACAAATTAGATTTAATATTATTAATAGAGATTGTGGTCTTACATCTTATCATTATGAACATGAAAAAAGACAGTATTATGAATAAATAAAAGTCAACAGCTGATTTCCTTTTAATGCTTTCACTGATTGTACTTCGTTCCGGTTACGTATTGCTCTCCGTGGTATAGAAATGAAAAGTTATTTAAAAGAAATAAACTATGTTTCTTTTGTTTTCAATTTTCATTCAATTTCTGTCTGTCCAAAGCTTAAAGAAAAAAAAGGGTGTTCGTTTGGTAAAATCACACCTAAGATTTCACATTATACGGTTTAACCGTTTACGGCGCAAAATTTGTTTATTTCTGCCCGTGTCATGTTTACCTTTCACACTTGACGATC